>JARBWK010000022.1:899209-912042 GCA_030556195.1 Anolis apletophallus
GTATTATTATTATTATTATTATTATTGTTGTTCTGGCTTCTTCCAATCCCCATAGCCGCCATAAGTTAGCTCAACATCTATTATATTAATATTATATTCCATTCCGTTATTATTATTATTATTCTGACTTCTTCCAATTCCCATAGCCACTGTAAGTTAGCTCAATATCTATTATATTATTATTATATTCATTCTGTTATTTTTATTATTGTATTATTATTATTGTTCTGGCTTCTTCCAATCCCCATAGCCACCATAAGTTAGCTCAATATCTATTATTATTATTATTATATTACTAACCGTCCCCTGTCACGCGTTGCAGTGGCCCAGTCTATATGTGTTTTGTGTGTGTTTATATGTGTGAGTATATTTGTGTATATGTGTATTTATGTGGTTATGCGCATACGTTTATTTAATTTTTTATTTTTAATGGGTGTTTTTTTGGCTTTTAAAGTCACTTCTGCTGTGTTTTTCCGGTGTTTTTATGAGTGATGGTCACTCGTTGGCCTGAGAAGTGTCTTGTGTCCAAATTTGGTGCCAATTGACCCAGTGGTTTTTGAGTTATGTTCATCCCACAAGTGAATAATCCATTATTATTTATATAGATTATGGCTTCTCCTGGTCCCCATGGGTGCCATGGCTTGGCTGAGAGTCTATTGTATTCTTCATATTATAACCCATATTATAACCCTTATTCCAGTCTATATTGTTATTGTTGTTATTATTGTTATTATTGTGGCTTCTCCCAGTCCCCATGGGCACCATGGCTTAGCTGAGAGTTGTTGTTGTTGTTGTTATATCCCATTGGTGCCATGAGTGATCTGAGAATATATTGTATTATTATCCATTGGTGCCATGGGTTAGCTGAGAGTCTGTTGTATTATTATTATTGTTGTTGTTGTTATAACAACTCATTGGTGCCATGAGTTATCTCAGAAGCTATTGAATTATTATTATTCTGGCTTCACCCAATCCCCATGGGTGCCATAACTTATCTGAAAGTCTATGTTGTTGTTGTTGTTGTTGTTGTTATTATTCTGGCTTCTCCTAATCCCATGGGTGCCTTGGGTGAGCTGAGAGTCAATTGCATGATTCCTAGTCTCTCCACCCCCCCCCCCCCGGCAGGTTCAAGGAGCACCTGAGCAGCCACCACCCAAGGGACATCCACTCCTCGGAGGAGCTGCTCGGGATCCAGTCCAAGATGGCTGCCGATGCCGGGCGGAGCAAAGTCCTGGAAGGGGCTGAGGAGGAGGGAGGAAGAAGAGGAAGAGGCCCGCCCCAGGAGGAACTCCCGCCCCCCCAAGAGGGAGGCCCCCGCCCACGGAAGGGCCGGGACAAGCGGGACACGCAATGGTGAGCTCGGGTCCCATTGGGGCGTCCCATCCGCTTACGTATAGCGAAGTCAGGGGTGCGCATTAGGCCGATCGCGATCCACTGGTAGGTGCGTAGGCGTAGAGGTCGATCGCGGGGCAGGGTGGGAGGAAGGCTCAGTCCCACCCCGCAGGCTCCTGACACCCACTGAGCCTTCCTCCCGCCCTGCCTGCTCCGGCTCCCGGAAGTGCCACTTGTACAGAGTGCGCCTACGTGGCCTACCCGGGCCTCTTCCGGTGCGAGGGTGAGTCCCTCCCCTTCTGGGCTTGGCGCTGGGGCCGCCGGAGCCGATAGGCTGAGGCGGGGAGCTTGCTAGCCGCGTACCGACTCTCCTGCCGCGGCCATGGCCCAGCCGGGGAGAGCCACCTACGCAGGGAGCCAGAACGGCGCCGGACAGCAACGTTGAGACCCCAGCCAGCCAGGGGGGCCTCGCTATCCGCAGGGGTTGGGTTCCCGGACCCGTGGATACTCGGGTCCCCCTCCCTCCCTCCTTTCCCTTCCTTCCTTCACTCTTTCCTTTCCTAATTCCTATCCCTTCTTCCTTTCCTTCTTTCCCTCCCTTCTGTTCTTCCTTCCTTTCTCTCCCTCCTTTCCCTTCCTTCCTTCTTCCCTTTCTTCCTTCTCTCTTTCCTTCCTTTCCTACTTCCCATCCTTTCTTCCTTCCCTTCTTTCCCTCCCTCCCTTCTGTTCTTCCTTTCTTCATCTCTCTCCTTTCTTTTCCTTCCTTCTTCCCTCCCTCTTTCCTTCCATTCCTACTTCCCATCCTTTCTTCCTTCCTTACTTTCCCTCCCTCCCTTCTGTTCTTCCTTCCTTCTTCCCTTCCTTCCCTCTTTCCTTCCTTCCCTACTTCCCTTCCTTCCCTTCTTTCCCTCCCTCCCTTCTGTTCTTCCTTCCTTCCTCTCCCTCCCTCCCTCCTTTCCCTTCCTTCCCTACTTCCCATCCTTTCTTCCTCCCCTTCTTTCCCTCCCTTCCTTGTTCTTCCTTCCTTCCTTCCTTCCTCTCTCTCCCCCTCCTTTCCCTTCCTCCCTCCCTTTATTTCCTTCCCTCTTTCCTTCCTTCCCTACTTCCCACCCTTCCTTCCTTCCCCTTCTTTCCCTCCCTCCCTTCTGTTCTTCCTTCCTTCCTCTCTCTCCCTCCCTCCCTCCTTTCCCTTCCTTCCCTACTTCCCACCCTTCCTTCCCTTCTTTCCCTCCCTCCCTTCTGTTCTTCCTTCCTTCCTCTCTCTCCCTCCCTCCTTTCCCTTCCTTCCCTACTTCCCATCCTTTCTTCCTCCCCTTCTTTCCCTCCCTTCCTTGTTCTTCCTTCCTTCCTTCCTCTCTCTCCCTCCTTTCCCTTCCTCCTCCCTTTATTTCCTTCCCTCTTTCCTTCCTTCCCTACTTCCCACCCTTCCTTCCTTCCCTTCTTTCCCTCCCTCCCTTCTGTTCTTCCTTCCTTCCTCTCTCTCCCTCCCTCCCTCCTTTCCCTTCCTTCCCTACTTCCCATCCTTTCTTCCTCCCCTTCTTTCCCTCCCTTCCTTGTTCTTCCTTCCTTCCTTCCTCTCTCTCCCCCTCCTTTCCCTTCCTCCCTCCCTTTATTTCCTTCCCTCTTTCCTTCCTTCCCTACTTCCCACCCTTCCTTCCTTCCCTTCTTTCCATCCCTCCCTTCTGTTCTTCCTTCCTTCCTCTCTCTCTCCCTCCTTTCCCTTTCTTCCTTCCTCATCTCCTTTCTTCCTTTCCTTCCTTTCTCCCCTCCTTCTTGCCTTGCCTTCTTTCCTTCCTGTTTCCTCACTCCCTCATTCCTTCCTTCCTTTCCTTCCTCTCTGCCTTGAACATTTCCTGTTGGTTGTGGGGGTCTCTGTGTGGGAGGTTTGCCCCAATTCTGTTGTTGCTGGGGTTCAGAATGCTCCTTGATTGTAGGTGAACTATACATCCCAGCAACTACAACTCCCAAGTGACAAAGTCAATTTTCTTTAGTGATGGTCACTCCTTGTGGCCAAATTTAACAGCAATTTGTCCAGTAGTAAGGAATCCGTGTGTGTGTGTCAACGGCCAACTAGGATCCATGGAAGGGTCCTCCTGGGTGATCGGAGGTCCTTTCCACACAGTTGAATACAATCCCATGTTATCTGCTTTGAACCGGATTATATGGCAGTGTGGACTCCGAAAACCCAGTTCAAAGCAGATATTGTGTTCTATGTTTCACATTTGTGTAGTGGGGAGGGAGGTCATTGTGACTTGGTTGTGTTATAAGTAGCTCGCATGCTGGAAAATTGTGAGCACCCCTGGGATAGGTCATGTGTGTGTGTGTGTGTGTGTGACCTGTTTCCTCCTGGGTTCCAGGGTCCAGTGGAGGAAGACAAAATCCTGGAGATGTCCCTCTCCATCCGGCAGCAGATCTTCAGCCAGAACGAGGCCGAAGTCAGCAAGCGCTGGAACTTCGAGGAAGGGGTTTGTGTCCCTTGTTTTGATGCTCAAGCATGACCTTCGCCCGGGTCCCAAAGCGCTCCCGTCCTGCTTGGAAGGCACACTCGTGCCCTCCCATCTCCATGTCCCTCAGCGTTGTGTTGTTTCCTCCCTTCGGTGCAGATCAAGCGGCCCTACTTCCACGTCAAGCCCTTGGAGCGTGCGCAGCTGCGCAACTGGCGCGACTACCTGGACTTTGAGATCACCAGCGGGTCCCACGAGCGCGCCATTGTGCTCTTTGAGCGCTGCGTCATCGCCTGCGCCCTCTACGAGGAGTTCTGGATCAAGGTAGGACACTCTGACCCGGCTTTGGAAGGGTCGCTTCCTGTTAAATTGTGCGCCCCGTTCTTTGAAAGTCGCCGTTCTACTCCAGACACGTCGTTTTTGTAGCACAAACTATGTTGAATTGGTTGCGACACTATGAGATACCCATTGAAAACCTATAGCAAAGCGTGCTGCAGGATGATGCCCCTCCCACAGAAACAAAGGTGTTGTAGTTACATATATATACAGTATATATATACACTATCTATATATACATAATAATAATATATACACATGCTAGCTATACACATTAGTGACATATATAGATAAATATATACACATACGCTATACTTAATATTGATATGTACTATATATACATGCACACTATACATTATATATATACACACACAATACACACAGTAATAATTATATATACATACACACACACTAACTCTCTGCATTACTTTGCGAATGAAAATTCTTAGGAAGGACTCACCCTACGCTTTTTACAAGCGCGCAGATGACTAAAAAGACCAATCTGAGATAGGCATGTTCGGTTGCAGAAAGCACAGCAAAAAGTCTCCTTGGGTGATGTTGTTTCCAAGTTGCGGTTCTTTCTGCGTAGTCGTTTCTCTTTGAGACCCGTTCGGCGTGTCTTCTCGCAGCATTGTGGGTAGTGCGTCTCCATGCCTCCCGATGTGAGGCCAGGGTGGGCCATTGTTGGTGATCAATCTGACCGAGCCTGAGATGTTGTTTCAGGGAGTCCTTGTATCTCTTTTTGGGGCGCCTCTCTTGTGCTGACCTGTGGCGAGCTCACCATAGAGTAGTATCTTTGGGAGGCGGTGGTCCTCCATCCTAGAGACGTGCCCTGCCCAGCGCAGCCGTGTTCTCAATAGCATGGCCTCAATGCTGGTGACCCCTGCTTGCTCAAGGACGGCAACATTTGTCACATAGTTGGTCCAGTGTATATTTAGGATTGTGCGAAGACAGCGCTGATGAAAGTGTTCGAGGAGTCGTAGGTGTTGGCGAGAGGTGACCCATGTTTCAGACCCATAGAGGAGAATAGACAGTACGATAGCTCTGTACACACTGATTTTGGTGCTTTGCCTCAGGTGCTTGTTGCTCCAGACTCTTCTGTGAAGCCTTCTGAATGCACTCTATGCCTTTGCTCATCTGTGATCTCTCTCTTTGTCAATCTTGGCGCCTGAAGAGATGATGCTTCCCAGGGAGGTGAACTGCTGAACGGACTTAAGCACAGTTGTGCCTATGCTGACGTGGGGATGATGGTGTTCTTCCTGTGGTGTGGGCTGGTAGAGGACTTCCCTTTCCTTCAGGCTGACTTCCAGCCCAAACGGCTCTGCAGCTGTTGCCAAGCAGGATGTGAGGCGCTGCAGGGCTGCTTCTGGATGGGCCACAAGGGCAGCATTGTCGGCAAAAAGCAGCTCACGGAGTAGATAGTTTAGAGTCTTATACATAGTCATGATATACACTATATATACACACACTATACATTATACACACACATTTATATACATTTACACACATACACACAATCTAAGCACATATATGGCATATATATATACACACACACACTATACATAATGATATATACTATACATACGCACTATACATTATACACACACACATATACATAATACAATACATAATAATAACGAAATATATTAATACACTTTCCCCATCTTTTTATGATAGAACCAATTAGGAAATGACATTTGCAGCCCAGAAACACAAATTATTTACTGTGTGTTGCTTTTATGGTTTTAAAATTTATTGTGATGTTTTTTTTTCCTGCTTTTTATCAATGTATGTATTTTTTATATATGGCATCTAATTGTGCCGACTTGTACGCTGCCCTGAGCCGCCTTCGGGCTGAGATGGGCGGGATAGAAATAGCGTAAATAAATAAATATTGTGTTGCATTGTGTTATTTTATATCAATATAGTTATTTATTTATTGTATCAGAAGCAAACAAAGGGTATTTTAAAAACACAGTAATCAAAAACTTGGCATGGGGCTAAATGTCCTTTGACAAGTATTGGTTGCTACTTCCCGGCGGATGTCAGGTGGCGCAATGCCGGCTAAACAGTGTAATTTCTCCAGTGGTGTCGGGCGCAGACACCCCATGATAATGCGGCATGTCTCATTCAGAGCCACATCCACTGTTTTAGCGTGGCGAGATGTGTTCCACACTGGGCATGCGTACTCAGCAGCAGAGTCACCAAGCGCACGGGCAGATGCCGTCGCTGTGTCTGGTTGTGATCCCCAGGTTGTGCCAGTCCGCTTTCCTAAGAGCTTAGGGTGAGGCAATACTGAACCCGCTATTACTTGACCACAGAGGTGATGACCACGAGGACAGTCATGACAATAATGATGATGATAAGAATTTCTCTCCTGTTCTCTCCCGAGCGCAGTACACGAGGTACCTGGAGAGTCACAGCGTGGCCGGGGCCCGCAACGTCTTCCAGCGCGCCTGCTGTTACCACCTCCCCCGGAAGCCCACCATCCACCTCCTATGGGCCGCCTTCGAGGAGAAGCACGGTGAGCCTCACTGCCTCATTCTATTATTATTATTATTATTATTATTATTTGATGGCCCAACTCTAGGATTCTATGCTTCTATTATTTAACACAACAACAACAACAACAGCAGCAGAAATAATAGAAGCATAGAATCCTAGAGTTGGGCCATCAATATTATTATTATTATTATTATTGATGGCCAAGCTCTAGGATTCGATGCTTCTATTATTTTTGTTGTGTGATGGTCTTTGGTGTCCCTTCGAACTCTACAGTTGTACATTAATAATAATAATAATAATGTACAACCGTAGAGTTCGAAGGACCCCAAAGACCATCACACAACAAAATTAATAGAAGCATCGAATCCTAGAGCTTGGCCATCAATAATAATAATAATAATAATATTGATAGCCCAACTCTAGGATTCTATGCTTCTATTATTTCTGTTGTTGTTGTTGTTGTTGTTGTGTGATGGCCTTTGGGGTCCCTTCGAACTCTACGGTTGTACATTATTATTATTATCATTGTTATTATTGATGGCCCAACTCTAGGATTCTATGCTTCTATTGTTGTTGTTGTTGTGTGATGGCCCTTGGGGTCCCTTCTAACTCTACAGTTGTACAGTACTATTATTATTATTATATTGGGATTCCTTCCAACTTTAGCGTTGTATGGCTTTATTATTATTTTTATTTATATTCATATCCCGCCCTCTCTCATCCCAAAGGGAACTCAGTGCAGCTTACATGTTATATCTACATACAATATATTATATTATTAGCACAGCACAATATTAGTAACCTGCATTCCCATATTGTACTATACCACTATACTGCAATATTGTTAGTACATGTAATATAAAATATATAATTATTATATTATATTGTATTATTAGTATTATATTGTATTACATTATAATATTATAATCATTATTATGTGCACATACAATATATTATGTGATGTGATGGCCCAACTCTAGGGTTGTTTGGTTCTATTATTATCGCTATTATTATTATTATTCAGCAAAGACTGGATGGCCATTGGTCAGGAGGGAGTCTGTGATTCAATTATGATTATTAAGCAGAGGAAGGGTGGCCATTGGTTGGGAGGCTATGATTAAATTATTATTAATAATAATAATCAGCAGAGATTGGATGCCCATTGGTTGGGAGGGAATCTATGATTCTGTTGTTGTTGTTGTTAAGTCAAGTCGTGGTGGCCATTGGTTGGGAGGAAGTCTATTATATTATTATTATTAGTAGTAGTAGTATTATGTAGAGACATTGGCTGAAAGTCTATAATTCTATTTTTATTACTAAGTAGAGACTAGGTGGCCATCTGTTGGGAGGGAGTCTATGATTCTATTATTATTGTTGTTATTAAGAGAGATTGGGGTAGCCATTAGTTGGCAGGAAGTATATGATATTATTATTATTATGTAGAGACTGAGTGGGCATTGGTTGGGAGTCCGATTCTATTATTATTATTAAGTAGAGACTAGATAGCCATCTGTTGGGAGGGAGTCTATGATTCTATTATTATTATTATTATTATTATTATTATTACTAAATAGAGATTGAGTGAGCATTGGTTGGGAGTCTATGATTCTATTATTATTGAAAGTAGGTGGCCATCTGTTGGGAAGGAGTCTATTCTATTATTGTTGTTATTATTAAGAGAGACTGGTTGGGAGTCTATGATTCTATTTTTATTGTTGTTATTGTTATTAAGTAGAGACTGGGTGTGGCTTGGCCTGGTCCGGATGTCCTTTGGAGGCCCCTTTTGACTGCTGTTTCCCGTGTGCTTCCTTCCTTCCTTCCTCCTGCTGCAGGGGAGGTGGAGGAGGCGCGGCGCATCCTGCGCACCTTTGAGGAGTGCGTCCCGGGCCTGGCGATGGTGCGACTGCGGCGGGTGAGCCTGGAGCGCCGGCAGGGCAACATGGAGGGGGCGGAGGCGCTGCTGGCGGCGGCCATCCGGGAGAACGAGGGCCTGCCCGTTTCCTCCTTCTACTCGGTCAAGCTGGCCCGCCAGGTCCTCAAGGTCCAGAAGAACATCGCCAAGGCCCGCAAGATCCTCCTCGAGGCCCTCGAGAAGGACCCCGTAAGCATTCCTCCTATTAGTGTAATATTATGTATTACTAGTACTACTATAGTATATTACATACTAGCTTGGGGATCCGGCGGTGCCCGGGTTTTTTGAGAAACGTTGTAGTTGGTTTTTAGCAGTTATGTATGTCGCTCACAGTGGTGTCAGGAAGTTAGTGAAGGCACAGCAAGTCCCATCGTCCATGGTCTAACGTCCTCCAAACAACACCAAGATGTAGAGTGGGTCATGGAGGCTCTGTCTGCCAAGTTTGGCCTTGATCCATCATTATTGGGAGTTGCAATGGTATCATGAAATTACTGAAGGTACTGTAAGTCCCATCATCTGTGGTCCACCCTCCTCCAAACATCACCAGGATGTAGAGTGGGTCATGAGGGCTCTGTGTGCCAGGTTTGGTCTTGATCAGTCATTGGATGATGTTTGCAGCAGTCCTGGAAAGTGAGGGAAGGTACTGCAAGTCTCATCATCCATGGTCTGCCCTCCTCCAAACTGTAGAGGGGTCATGGGGGCTCTGTGTGCCAAGTTTGGTCTTGATCCATCATTATTGGGAGTTGCAGTGGTATCATGAAATTACTGAAGGTACTGCAAGTCCCATCATCCATGGTCTGCCCTCCTCCAAACTGCAATAGGATGTAGAGTGGGTCCCTGGGGCTCTGTGTGCCAAATGTGCTCTTTATCTGTGTTTGTTGGGGGCCGCAGTGGTCTGTGGGAACAGAGGGGTGTGAAAGTACTACAAATCCCATCATGCATGGTCAGTCCTCCCCCGAACCTCACCAGGATGTGAAGGCAGTCATGGGCGTTATGTGTGCCAAGTGTGGTCTCGATCAGTAATTGGATGAGGGTCGCAGCGGACTTGGGAAGTGAGTAGAGGTAGTTCAAGTCCCATAATCCATGGTCCGCCCTCCTCCAAACTGCTCCAGGATGTAGAGTGGGTAATGGGGGCTGTGTGTGCCAAGTTTGGTCTGTATTGGTGAATGGATGAGGGTTGCATTGTTTTCAGGAAGTGAGTGAAGGTACTTCAAGTCCCATCATCCATGGTCTGCCCTCCTCCAAACTACAGCAGGATGTAGAGTGGGTCATGGGGGCTCTGTGTGCCAAGTTTGGTCTTGATCCATCATTCTTGGGAGCTGCAGTGGTATCATGAAATAACTGAAGGTACTACAAGTCCCATCATCTGTGGTCCGCCCTCGAAACTGCACCAGGACGTAGAGTGTGTCATGGGGGCTGTGTGTGCCAAGTGTGGTCTGTATTGGTCCTTTTAGGTGGCCACAGTGGTCTGTGGGAACCAAGGTGTTTGAAAGTACTACAAATCCCATAATACGAGGTCCATCTCCCCCCAAACCGCACCAGGACGTAAAGGGGGTCATGGGGGTTATGTGTACCAAGTTTGGTGCAGGTCCATGACCCGCACTGGTTGCTGTGGCCTGTGAAAGTGGCAGCCAATCAGAACGCTGCCACATACATACACACATACAAACATTCACTTTTATTATATAGATAGATATAGATATAGATTAAATATACAGGTCTTTTTGCTTGACTATTTTTCTTCCTATGTCACCCAAAGCTGAAATGTATCTATTTACACTTGAAAGTCCCAAGTTCAGCGCACACCGTCAGAACCTCTTGTTTGTGGCTCGTGGGTGGCCGGCCTTTGTCTCCCATGCGCCTTAATGTGTCTCGTAGTCCGCTTGCAGACTCTAAAGAGTTATACCTGCAACCCGTTAGGACAACGCCAAGCTGTACGCCAACCTGCTGGAGATGGAGTTCAGTGCGGACGTGCGCCAGAACGAGGGCCACACCATGAGCAGCTTCGACCGGGCCTTGACCAGCGGCCTCCCCCTCGAGACCAAGATCATCTTCTCCCAGCGACGGGTCGAGTTCCTGGAGGACTTCGGCTCCAGCATCCACAGGTAGGGCGGCGCACGCAGGGGCCGGCAGCCCTAAGCGCCACCGGGGTCCCCGTAGCGCCCCCCTTCCGGCCTTGCCCCGCCCTCAACGCCATCCCCACCCTCTCTTCCAGCCTGTTGATGTCGTACGACGAGCATCAGAAGCTCCTGAACCAACAGATGCTGCGGAAGAGGCTCCTCGAAAACGGGTAAAGGGACTTATTGTATTGTTATTGTTATTATCGCTGCTATTATGTACGCTGCCCTGAGTCCTCGTTGGGGAGATAATGGCAGGGTATAAATAAATATTATTATTATTATTATTATTATTCTGGCCTCTTCCAATCTCCTTGGGTACATAGGGTTAGCTCGGAGTTTATTGCATTGTTATTATTATTATTGTGTGATACACAAGATGAGTCCACAGCAAACAAGATTACTATGCTGGCTGTTATATTGGATCACACGTTGAACACTTCCCAAGTAATAATAACTACTACTATTATTATTATTATGGCTTCTCCCAATGCCCATGCATGCCATGGGTTAGCTGAGTCTATATTGTTGTTGTTGTCATTCTGGCCTCTCTCAATCTCCAAGAGTGCAATGAGTTAACTGAGAGTCTATTTATTATTATTATTATTATTATTATTGTGTGATACACAACAAGATGAGTCCACAGCAAACAAGATCACTATGCTGGCTGTTATATTGGATCACACGTTGAACACTTCCCAAGTAATAATAACTACTACTATTATTATTATTATGGCTTCTCCCAATGCGCATGCATGCCATGGGTTAGCTGAGTCTATATTGTTGTTGTTGTCATTCTGGCCTCTCCCAATCTCCAAGAGTGCAATGAGTTAACTGAGAGTCTATTTATTATTATTATTATTATTATTATTGTGTGATACACAAGATGAGTCCACAGCAAACAAGATTACTATGCTGGCTGTTATATTGGTTCACACGTTGGACACTTCCCAAGTAATAATAACTATTATTATTATTATGGCTTCTCCCAATGCGCATGCATGCCATGGGTTAGCTGAGTCTATATTGTTGTTGTTGTCATTCTGGCCTCTCTCAATCTCCAAGAGTGCAATGAGTTAACTGAGAGTCTATTTATTATTATTATTATTATTATTGTGTGATACACAACAAGATGAGTCCACAGCAAACAAGATCACTATGCTGGCTGTTATATTGGATCACACGTTGAACACTTCCCAAGTAATAATAACTACTACTATTATTATTATTATGGCTTCTCCCAATGCCCATGCATGCCATGGGTTAGCTGAGTCTATATTGTTGTTGCTGTTATTCTGGCCTCTCTCAATCTCCAAGAGTGCAATGAGTTAACTGAGAGTCTATTTATTATTATTATTATTGTGTGGTACACAACAAAATGAGTACACAGCAAACGAGATCACTATGCTAGCTATTGTATTGGATCACACGTTGGACAATTCCCAAGTAATAATAATAATAATGATAATAATGGGCTCTCCCAATCCCCATGCATGCCATGGGTTATCTGAGTCTATATTGTTGTTGTTGTTGTTGCTATTCTGGCCTCTCCCAATCTCCATGAGTGCAATGAGTTAACTGAGAGTTTATTGAACCGGGAATGTGGTGCAGCTGGCTAAGTGTCAGCCGCATAAGATCACTCTGACCAGTAGATCATGAGTTCGAGGCCTGCCCGGGTTGAGGTGGGTGCTCGACCTTAAGTGTAGCCTGCTGTCGACCTTTGCAGCCCAAAAGACAGTTGCACCTGTCAAGTGGGAGATAAAGGTACCACATCAAGTGGGGAGGCAAATTTTGACTGAATTATGAGGCCATAAAAGAACTCCAGGAACGCTGAGGTATGCGGAAGGAACAACAAGGGACGCTGGGAACGCTGAGAGATGAGGAGTGCGCCAGCTCCCCCTGCTGGCCAGAGTTTGCCTCTGTTCGTCTATATGTTTGTATGTGAAAAACAGCAGGGATTGTCTGCTAGTATGTGTACCTTTAATCCGCTCTGAGTCCCCTTCAGGGTGAGAAGAGCAGAATATAAATAAAGTGTATTATTATTATTATTATTATTATGTGATACACAACAAGCTGAGTCCACAGCAAACAAGATCACTATGCTGGCTGTTGTATTGGATCACACGTCGGACCCTATTATCACTGTGGTTTCTCCCAATTCCCATGCATGCCATGGGTTGACTTTCC
>JARBWK010000022.1:912142-926061 GCA_030556195.1 Anolis apletophallus
CCCCCCCTCAGCCACTTAAGCAGGAAAGGGCCTCAGGCTGTGAGGAATGGTGGGAGTTGAAGTCCAAAGCACCCAGAGGGCCGGAGTTTTCCCATGCCTGTTTCAGGGACCTTAAAGTGGTGAGCCTCCTCCCAACATTGTGATTCTGGATAGAAAAGAAACAACAACATAACATAACCTTGTTTGAGTCCACAGTGCTCTCTGGGTGTAGGTGAACTACAACTTCCAAACTCAAGGTCAATTCCCAAGCAAACCCTTTCAGTACTGTCTGTTGGTAATGGGAGTTCAATAGGCCAAGTTTGGTTCAATTCCATTGTTGCAAGAGTTCAGGATGCTCTTTGATTGTGTGTTAACTATAAATCCCAGAAACGGTAACTCCCAAATGTCAAGGTCTATTTCCCCCAAACTCCATCTGTGTTCACATTTGGGCATATTGAGTATTCATGCCAAGTTTGGTCCTGATCCAACATTGTTTCAGTCCACAGTGCTCTCTGGATATACAGTAGGTGAACTACAACTCCAAACCCAAGGTCAATGCCCACCAAACTCTTATAGTATTTTCTCTTGGTTATGGGAGTTCTGTGTGGGAAGTTTGTGTCTTTCTGCCATTCCTGCCAGGATATCTATGCTGTGTTCATCGAAACAGGCCCAGGTTTCACACTGAGTGTATAAATACATTTTAAAACATACTAACTGTATGTATGACTGTGTTAGAGTGTCATTTTGTGTCATTTTGGTTGGTGGTGTGCCCCAGGATTTTGCAAATGTCAAAAATGTGCTGTGGCACAAAAAAGGTTGAAAAACACTGTTCTATGTGTCTAGCGCCGAGTTGGATAGGTAACAGAGGGAGACTCCCGATTATTCGACATTTTCAGTTATCCCAAATTCTGCCGGCCTGTTTATGTCGGATAAGCGAGACTTTCCTGTAATAATAACAATAACAACAATAATAAAACCATAGAATTCTGGAGTTGTAAGGGACCCCAAGGGCCATTAAATAATAATGATAATATTAATATAATCTTGTGTTTCAAATGATAATAGTAATAATAATAATAATAATAATGCATCACATTATTCGCCGATACATCACAGTCTTCGGCACTTGGGAATTGCCTGACGTGTGATCCAGTACAACAGCGACCTTGTTTGTTGTGATAATAATAATAATGTAAGAAGCACATGAACAAGGGTAAGGACACCGCAAATACCGTGTTTCCCCGAAAGTAAGACAGCGTCTTACTTTCTTTTGACCCCCAAAATCCCCACTACGGCTTACTTTCGGGGCACGTCTTATATTGGGCGACGGTGCCGAAAGTAAGACGAAGTAAGACTTATCATGCAAGCAGCATGGCGTGGCTTCGTGGCTGTGCGACGAGAGAAGCTCCAGAGGGGCCTCAAAGGGCCAGGAATCTCCTCCTCTTCCTCCTCTTCCTCCCAGCGGCGCCTTCTCCCTCTCGCCAGTTCTGCCTCCCTCCCTTCAGTGAAGGGGAGGAGGCGGAGCCGCCGCCGCCGAGAGGAAGAAAGCCGCCGGCGGAAGTCCCGCCTGCAGGGCGACTCAGGCGCTTTTCCCCGCGGGCGCCCCGCTCACCCGCGCTCAAACACGAGCGGGCGGCGGGGAAGCGCCTGAGTCACCCTGGGGCGGGACTCGCCGGCGCCTTCTTCCTCTCGCCGCGGCAGATTTGCCCTCCTCCCTTCACTGAAGGGAGGGGGCAGAACCGGAGAGGGAAAGGCGCCGCTGGGAGGAAGAGGAGGAAGAGGAAGAGGATGCAGGCGCCGCTGGGAGAAGAGGAGGAAGAGAAGGAGGATTCCGGCCCTTTTGAGCCCTCTGGGAGCCTCTCGCCGCACAGCCACGAAGCCACGCCATGCCGCCCGAGGTGCGCTCTTACTTTCTGGGTACGGGCTTATATAAGCCGACCCCTCTGACACCCTCGATCGTCTTTGTCCGGGGTGTCATACTTCGGGGAAACACGGTAGATACAAAGGATCTTGGCCAAGATGGCGTCAGTGACGGCAGACCCCCTGTAGTGTGCTGTTATTATTATTAGTATTATTAGTATTATTATTTGTATGTTTACTTAATAGTGTGGTTATAGGAGTCATATTTTATAATCGTCCACCCCAAACGGCCAGCCTCAGGACTCCACAGGATGTGGAAGTGGGACAATAGCACTGTAACTGTGCCAAGCGGACGGACATTGGGTAAACAAAACCACAGATGATGATGGTTGTTGTAGTTCTTATGTTCACTTGGGCTTTCTGGTTGTGGGAGCCTTATTTTATAATATTCTTCCCCAAATGACCAAGCCCAGGACTCTGCGGGATATGGAAGTGTGGATAGCGCCATAATTGCATTGTGTGGACAGAAATTGGGTAAGCAAAACCAGAGATTGTTGTTGTTGTTCTTATGTTTATTTGGATTCTTGTGAATTGGGTTCCTGACAATAGGGAGGAAGTGGAATGATAGCGCCGTAATTGCACCGTGTGGACGAACATTGGGTAAGCAAAACCATAGATGATTGTTGTTGTTATTGTTATGTTTATTTGGATTCTCTGGTTGTGAGTTAGGTTCCTGACAATATGGAAGGAAACGGGCCTACATCTTACTTGGCGCAATGGCTTTCCAGGAAAGAGGGCAAGGAGAACCGCTGGAAAGTCGGACGGGTCCAAAGGCAGGAGAGCGTTGCGGATTCGTGGGCGGCCGTCCTCTCCTGATACCAGCTGGAGAATTACCGCCTCACAATCGCACAATAGCGCCAGGTCTCTCAGGTCCAAGGACTGCAGGCGTTCAAGGGCTGGAATGACGAGGCGAGAGGGTCACAAGGGTTCCAGCTGAGGCTGAGATCGCGCAAGGAAGTCAAGCCATAGAGGCCCCTCTGGAAGCACATGGAGGAGGTTGTTGGAAGATCCAGCCTCTGCAAAGCCTGCAAAGGCTGGAGGAGATGCTGGGGCACGCTGCGGATCCTATTGGAGCTCAGGTTGAGCCCCACCAGCTCCTCCAAACCCTGGAAGATGTCGAGGCACCTCTCCACTCCCCAAACCTTTCCGAGGTCGTTATGGGAAAGGTCCAGGACCTGGAGTCGGCGAGGCCCCTTCCTTGAGCCAGAGCATTGTCCGAACCCCGTTGCTGGAGATTGAGTGTAAGCGCAAGTCGGGGATGCCTCTAGTTGGCCCCAAATGCTTCCCAAGTTGATCAAGCGATTGGAAGAGAGGTCAGGTGTGTCAGGGTCTTCCCGATCCGCTCGATGCCCCAGGCATCCCCGGATCGATTGCGCCGCAGCGTCAGGCGCGCAAAGACGGAGAGATCCCCGCTGGGATTTTCGAAAGTGCGTTGTCCTCGAGTCGAGGTCTCAGGAGTTGAAGCCCCTCAGGGCGTTGTGTTGGATGGCCCGATGTTGTTGGGCCAGAAGGAGATGCCGCAAGGAGAAGGCCTCAAGGCCCGCAGGGACTCTTCGTACAAGGCGCCGAGGAGATTCCCGGAGAGGTCGAGGGGCGCGCAGCTCTTTCAGCCCGGCAAAGGCGCCGTCTTGGATCCAGGCGATCTGGTTGACCTCAAGAGCAAGGCGTCGAGATCTGGGAAGGCCGAGAAAGAAGAGGAGACCAGCGTGTTGAGGAAGCCGTTGGAGATGTCGAGGAAGAGATGCCGCTGTGGCGCAATCCGGCGAAGGTGCTCGCGAGATGTCTTTCAGGTTACGGAAGCCGAACCCGCTTCCCAAGGCCCCGAGTGTTGCATCTTAAGGTTCGAGATTTCGGTGCCACTGATTAGTGTGTGAAGAATTCCTCAGCTTTCTTCGCGTTCCAAGTTGGAGGAGAGGTCAAGCGTCCCCAACGTGATATTGAGGAAAGGGTTGCCACAGGACGGGGAACCGAGCAGCCGGTTGGAAGAGAGGTCCAGGGTGTCCAAATGGCGGCCCCGAAGGTGTATGAGGTCATCCCCACAAATGGCACTGATCCGGTTGAGCTTCAGCTGAAGAGCATTCAAGCTCCTCAGCCCTTGGAACGTGGCGTCGGGCCTCAACCGACGAAGGCGGTTCCCGGAGAGATCCAGGCGTTTCAGCGACACCAAATCCCGTAAGTAACCCTTCTCCAGGACGCCTTCGTCCAAACCGTTGGCATCCAAGAGCAACACCTCCAGCTTGGAGAGGCCCCTCAAGGCGTCCGGGTGGAGGGTCAGGTTGCGATTGCCTCCAAGGTCCAGGAAGGTGATGCCGGGCACGTTGAGGAAAGCCCTCTCCCCGATGAAGACGGATCCCGCCAGCTGCCTCCCGAGAGACAGCACAACGAGGGACGTCAGGGCCGGGAAAGAGGAGCTCCCGATGGCGGAGAAGGCGTTGAAGTCCAAGAGGAGGACCTGGGCAGAAGGGTCAACGTCCGGGAGGGATTTGTGGCGCTGGGCCTGGCAATCGGACGTCCGCAAGGAGTTGCCCGGGGCCCGGTGGCAGCGGGGAAGAACCTCGGCCGCTTGGCCCACCAACCACAACAGAGCCAAATGAACCACAACTGGAATCGAAAGAGAGATCCGTCAGTGCCCTGCTCATTTCCCAATGTATCGTTCCAAACTCCATAGAGCAGGAAGACTCGGTCACTTCCAGGGAAAGGGAGGAAAGACTCTGCTGCTCTCTCGTTGGCAACTCAGCTAAATGGAATCAAAATCAATGCGGGAAAGCACTTTTCTTCACAATTCAATTCGATTTATTTATCAATCTTTCAAACTTATTTTATAGTGGATAGTGGAATGCAGATCTATATGACATCAAAACATTGGTATATTTCCTTCACAAAATTATAATCCATAAGGCAATTTTTTGCATCATCCTTATATAGGTGACTAGCTGTACCCGGCACGCGTTGCTGTGCCCTTTTTAGGAGATGCGAGAAAGTCCAATCATCCACGGTGTGCCCTCCTCTAAACTGCAGTTGGATGGAGTGTGGGTCATGGGGGGCATGGTGTGCCAAGTTGGGTCTTTATTGGTCTTGGTTCTGGGCCACAGTGGTCTGTGAGGAATGATGGGTTTTGAAGTACTACAAATCCGTTTTCCCATGGTGGTACTCAAGTCCCATCATGCATGGTCGGGGGCTCCGTGTGCCAAGGTAGGTTACTGTAAATTCAGGCCATACACAATGTCCCATGAGCTGAGGCCTAGTTAGGAACAGCAGGTTAATGAAGCCTTACTGTCAATTCAGGCCATACACAATGTCCAATGAGCTGAGGCCTAGTCGGGAGAATCAAGTTAATGAAGCCTTACTGTCAATTCAGAGCGTAAACAGCTTCCCAGTAAGTGAGGGCTAGTTAGGGAATCAAGTTAATGAAGCCTTACTGTCAATTCAGAGCGTAAACAGCTTCCCAGTAAGTGAGGGCTAGTTAGGGAAATCAAGTTAATGAAGCCTTACTGTCAATTCAGAGCGTAAACAGCTTCCCAGTAAGTGAGGGCTAGTCAGGGAAATTAAGTTAATGAAGCCTTACTGTCAATTCAGGCCATACACAATGTCCAATGAGCTGAGGCCTAGTCGGGAGAATCAAGTTAATGAAGCCTTACTGTCAATTCAGAGCGTAAACAGCTTCCCAGTAAGTGAGGCCTAGTCAGGGAAATTAAGTTAATGAAGCCTTACTGTCAATTCAGGCCATACACAATGTCCAATGAGCTGAGGCCTAGTCGGGAGAATCAAGTTAATGAAGCCTTACTGTCAATTCAGAGCGTAAACAGCTTCCCAGTAAGTGAGGGCTAGTTAGGGAAATCAAGTTAATGAAGCCTTACTGTCAATTTTGGGCGTGGTCTGTGATTTTTTGGGGTGTAAATTTTTGGTTGGAAGTGATTTAGGTGTTTGTGTTGGGGATTGGCTCAGGCCTTTGCCTTATCCTCCTCTGACAGTTTATTATGGGTCGGAATTTTCATGTTGGCTGGCCAGTGCAGCAGTTATGCAAATCCACCCTTATTGGCAGCCAATCATGTTGTTCAGAATGTAGAGGCTGGGTGAGTCTTTGGCTGCCCCGGAGGATGCTGGTAAATGTAGTTTTATTTTTATTCGTTGTTTTGGGGGCCTTTTAGGTTTTGGGGGGGAAAGTTTCTTTGCTACAAACGTACCTTGCTTGAGGCCTATTTCTGTTGGCAAGTATTGTGTTTCTGCGTTGTATGGTTTCTTTGTTTGAGGTATACATCACATGACGTGAACCCATTTATGTAATAGAATACATAGGCTGTATAAATGTAATTGTATTTTAATGTATTTTAGTGTCAACTAGCTGTACCCGGCACGCGTTGCTGTGCCCTATTTAGGAGTCTGACAGTTTGTTATGGGTCGGAATGTTCATGTTGGCTGGCCAGCACAGCAGTTATGCAAATCCGCCCTTATTGGCAGCCAATCATGTTGTCAGAATGTAGAGGCTGGGAGAGTCGTTGGCAGCCCCGGAGGATGCTGGGAAATGTAGTTTTATTTTTACTCGTTGTTTTGGGGGCCTTTTAGGTTTTGGGGGGGAAAGTTTCTTTGCTACAAACGTACCTTGCTTGAGGCCTATTTCTGTTGGCAAGTTTTGTGTTTCTGCGTTGTAAGGTTTCTCTGTTTGAGGTAGTCTTCACATGACGGCTCTTCCTTTATATATATAGATGTTTGAGGGCTTTTATACTGTTTTTATACTGTGTTGTTATGAGGGCATCGAATTGTGCCTTTTGGAAGCCGCTCTGAGTCCCCCTCCGGGGGTTGAGAAGAGCGGGGTAAACTGCCGAAATAAATAATAAATAATCCGGATCAAAACCAGTGTCGGGTCGACGGTTTTATAGGCCCTGCCGTTTCGCCGTTTCCGGCTTCTTCGGGACCTGTCACACAATCCACTGCACCAATCCACTGGTCCGATATCTATTAGATAAAACATCAAAAGGTCTCATAATATATAATCCGGTATAGCATTACACACATATTATAACCTATAAACATAGGCCTATAAAACCGTCGACCCGACATTGGTTTTGATCCGGATTATATAAGGATGATGCCAAAAATTGCCTTATGGATTATAATTTTGTGAAGGAAATATACCAATGTTTGGATGTCATATAGATCTGCATTCCACTATCCACTATAAAATAAGTTTGAAAGATTGAAAGATTGATAAATAAATCGAATTGTGAAGAAAAGTGGTTTCCCGCATTGATTTTGATTCTGTTGTACAGAAGAACACCCCGCCTACTTTTTTTAACGCGGCTAAATGGGCCAAGGATCAGGAGAAGGTCCCTTGCGATGTCTGGACTCTAAGGCCAAGCCCTCCCCAAACTGAAAAGGAAGACCAGGGACAGCCAGGGGCCTCGAGAGAGCTACGGCCGCCAGTGAGAGCCAATGTAGGAGTAGGCAGAGCGATGCCCTGACAGTGTCTTCAAGGAAGGAAGGAAAAGAAGGAGGAGAGAAGCAGAAGAAGGAGACGTGGAGGAGGAGAGAAAATGTAGGAGGAAAGGAGAAGAGGAGAAAAAGTGCAGAAGAAGGGGAGGAGGAGAAAAGAGGAGAAAGTTGAGGTGAAGAGAAAGGGGATGGAGAAGGAAGAGAGAAGGGGAGAAAAAGAGAAGAGGAGGAAAAAAGAAGAAAAAGAGAAGGAGACGAGAAGAAAAGGGGAGAAGAGAAGAAGACAAGAAAGCGGAAGGACTAGATGATGCCGTGTGTGAAGGAGGAGAAGGAGAAAAGGGGAGGAGACATGGATAAGAGATGAGCGGAAGAGAAGGATGAGAGAAGCAGAAGAGCAAAAGGGTGAGACACAGTAGAGAAGGAGAGAAAGAGAAGAAGTAGAAGAGGGTGGGGAAGGTAGAGAGAAAAGGAGAGGAAGGGAGAAGTAGAAAAGAAGAAAAAGAAAGGGAGGAGAAGGGAAGAAGATTAGGAGAAGGGGAGGTGAAGAGGATGGGGAAATGGAAGAGGGAAAGGGAGAAATGGAGTAGAAGAGGAGAAGGAAAAAAGAAGATAGGAAAGGAGGAGAATGGGAAAAGGCAAGCAGAAGGGGAGAAGGAGAAAAGAAAGAAGGGAAGGCTATGAGGAGAAGTATGAGAAAAGAAGGGAAAGTGGAGAAGAAGGGAAAGTGGAGGACAGAAAGAGAAGAGGAGGATGGGAGAAGGAAAAGAGAAGGGGAGAAAAAGAGGAGAGGAAGGAGAGAATGGGAAAAGAAGAAAAAAAGGAGAAGGGGAGAAAAGAAGAATTCGAAAAGAATAGAAGGAGAAAGTGGAGGAGGAAGAGAGAAAGAGAAGAGGATGGGGAGAAGGAAAAGAAGGTGAGAAAAGGAGAAGGGGAGGAGAAAATAAGCAAAAGAGAAAGAGAGGGGAAAGGGAGTAGGAGGGAAGAAAATGGGGAGAAGAAGGGGAGAAGGAGAAAGTGGAGGAGAGAAAGAAGAGGATGAGGAAAAAGGAAGAGAGAAGGGGAGAAAAGGTGAAGGAGGGGGCAATCGAAGAAGAAAAAGAGATGAGAAGAAGAGAAAGTAGAGAAGGAGGAAAGAGAAGGAGAAGACGATGGGGAAAAGGAAGAAAGGAGAGAATAGAAGAAGGAAAAGAGGAGAAGATGAGAAGAAGAGAAAGTAGAGAAGGAGGAAAGAGAAGGAGAAGACGATGGGGAAAAGGAAGAAAGGAGAGAATAGAAGAAGGAAAAGAGGAGAAGATGAGAAGAAGAGAAAGTAGAGAAGGAGGAAAGAGAAGGAGAAGACGATGGAGAAAAGGAAGAAAGGAGAGAATAGAAGAAGGAAAAGAGGAGAAGATGAGAAGAAGAGAAAGTAGAGGAGGAGGAAAGAGAAGGAGAAGACGATGGGGAAAAGGAAGAAAGGAGAGAATAGAAGAAGGAAAAGAGGAGAAGATGAGAAGAAGAGAAAGTAGAAAAGGAGGAAAGAGAAGGAGAAGACGATGGGGAAAAGGAAGAAAGGAGAGAATAGAAGAAGGAAAAGAGGAGATGAGAAGAAGAGAAAGTAGAGAAGGAGGAAAGAGAAGGAGAAGACAATGGGGAAAAGGAAGAAAGGAGAGAATAGAAGAAGGAAAAGAGGAGAAAGAAGGGGAGAGAAAAAAGAAACAAGAGCCCAGGCCACCCGACTTACCTCTCCAAGCCCCCGAACGTGGCCATCGCGGGCGCGTCATCCTCGTGTCCTTTGGGTCTTGTTTGGAAGCAGGTTAATAAACCCCGACAGGAAGGAGGAGACAAGAGGTTGCTGTGCTGCGTTAGTGGCTTACGGATTGCGCCACGGAGGAATTCCCTCCTCGCTTGCGATTCCTCCCCTTCGCTTTGCCCCGGTTCCTCTCTCAAAACGAAATAAGTCAGCCTGGCTTGGGTTCAGACGGGGCTTTGGCTTCTTTTGCAAGAGGACATGTCAAGAACACTTCCTCCAAAGCAGCCCTTCAAGCCCTTCAGTCGCTTCCTGCCGCGTAGAAGACACTGGTCTTGAAACCAGAACAGAGAGGCGTTTGTCTCATGCCATATAGATTATATATGCTTGCCTGGGGACCCTGCGATTCCCGGGTTATTCGGGAAAGGCATTGTCTGTGCTTCCAGTTTAATCTAGATCCAAATGTCAGATAGGTTCAGTGGGTGCGGGTGAACTACAACTCCCATATGCAAGTCCCATAGTCCATCCTCCTCCAAACTGCACCAGGATGCGTAGTGTGTCATGGGGGCTCCGTGTGCCAAGTTTCGTCGTGATCCGTCACTGGTGGGGGTCGCAGTGGTCTCAGGAAGTGAGCGAAGGTACTGCAAGTCCCATCGTCCATGGTCCATCGCCCCACAAACCACAGCAGGACGTAGAGTGTGTCATGGAGGCTCTGTGTGCCAAGTTTTGTCGTGATCCGTCATTGGTGGGGGTCGCAGTTGTCTCAGGAAGTGAGCGAAGGTACTGCAAGTCCCATCGTCCATGGTCCATCACCCCACAAACCACAGCAGGATGTAGAGTGTGTCACGGGGGCTCCGTATGCCAAGTTTCGTCATGGTCCGTCATTGGAGGGATCGCAGTGGTCTCAGGAAGTGAGTGAATGTACTGCAAGTCCCATCGTCCATGGCCCATCGCCCCACAAACCACAGCAGGACGTAGAGTGTGTCATGGGGCTCCATGTGCCAAGTTCCGTCGTGATCCGTCATTGGTGGAGGTCGCAGTTGTCTCAGGAAGTGAGCGAAGGTACTGCAAGTCCCATCGTCCATGGTCCATCACCCCACAAACCACAGCAGGATGTAGAGTGTGTCACGGGGGGCTCCGTATGCCAAGTTTCGTCATGGTCCGTCATTGGAGGGGATCGCAGTGGTCTCAGGAAGTGAGTGAATGTACTGCAAGTCCCATCGTCCATGGCCCATCGCCCCACAAACCACAGCAGGACGTAGAGTGTGTCATGGGGGGCTCCATGTGCCAAGTTCCGTCGTGATCCGTCATTGGTGGAGGTCGCAGTGGTCTCAGGAAGTGAGTGAAGGTACTGCAAGTCCCATCGTCCATGGTCCATCACCCCACAAACCACAGCAGGATGTAGAGTGTGTCACGGGGGCTCCGTATGCCAAGTTTCGTCATGGTCCGTCATTGGAGGGGATCGCAGTGGTCTCAGGAAGTGAGTGAATGTACTGCAAGTCCCATCGTCCATGGCCCATCGCCCCACAAACCACAGCAGGACGTAGAGTGTGTCATGGGGGGCTCCATGTGCCAAGTTCCGTCGTGATCCGTCATTGGTGGAGGTCGCAGTTGTCTCAGGAAGTGAGCGAAGGTACTGCAAGTCCCATCGTCCATGGTCCATCACCCCACAAACCACAGCAGGACGTAGAGTGTGTCATGGGGGTCTCCGTGTGCCAAGTTCCGTCGTGATCCGTCATTGGTGGGGGTCACAGTGGTCTCAGGAAGTGAGCAAAGGTACTGCAAGTCCCATCGTCCCTGGTCCGTTATTATTATTATTACTACTATTACTATTATTATTGAAATTGCTGATCCGAACCCACGCTGACGCCGGATACTCACGGACTCGCCAAGACCCAAAACAGTGAAGTTAAATTACGCTTTATTTGTGCCGCGCTTCCGGAAGGCTCCAATGGAAGAGGCCAGGAGGAAGGAGGAAGCAGGAAGGGGAAGGGAGGAAGGAGAGGCCGGGGGGGGGGGGCTACCCGCGCTCGCAGATGACCTCGATGACGCTCTGCTCCATGGGGACGGGGTCCAGGCACCGGTGGGCCGCGCTGCCCACAATCTCGTCCAGCAGGAAGTGGACCAGGTTCTCGTCCGAGACGAAGCGCCAGAGGTAGAGCTGCAGGTAGTAGCAGTCCACCTGGATCTGCTGGAGGCCGAAGCGGCCAAAGGTGCGCAGGCGCACGCACTCCAGGAAGGTCTTCAGGCTGATCTTGATGATCCCCGTCAGGACCGAGACCTGCGCCATTCGCAAGGAGAGAAGAGAAGAGAAGAGAGCCGGGCCGTTAATAGTCAGCCCTGAAGAGCATGGACTCTCCTCTAAGGCAGTGTTTCCCAACCTTTTTTGAGCCGCGGCACATTTTTTACATTTCCAAAATCCGGGGGCACACCACCAACCAAAATGACACGAAACGACACTCTAACACAGTCATACGTATCGTTAATATGTCTTTAAATGTATTTATACACTCAGTGTGAAACCTGGGCCTGTTTCAATGAACACAACATAGATATCCTGGCAGGAATGGCAGAGAGACACAAACTTCCCACACAGAACCCCCATAACCAAGAGAAAATGCTATAAGAGTTTGGTGGGCATTGGCCTTGGGTTTTGGAGTTGTAGTTCACCTACATCCAGAGAGCACAGAGAACTCAAACAATGTTGGATCAGGACCAAATACTCAATATGCCCAAATGTGAACACAGATGGAGTTTGGGTAAAATAGACCTTGACATTTGGGAGTTGTAGTTGCTGGGATTTATAGTTCCCCTACAATCAAAGAGCATTCTGAGCCCCCCAATGATAGAACTGGGCCAAACTTCCCACACAGAACCCCCAGGAAGCAAGAGGAGGAAAGGGAGGCGGGCCTTCCCAATGCATGGAGAGGGAGAGACCAAGTAGACAACGGGTGGGGAGGGGGTGGTTGTAATTTTGTGCCTTTATCGAGGTACGTTTCTTAGGGTTTTTGTACTTCAACACACTAGACTCTCCCCCCTCCCCTCCTGGAGGTTCCAATTTCCCACGGCACACCTGATGATCGCTCACGGCACACTAGTGTGCCCCGGCACACTGGTTGGGAAACACTGCTCTAAGGGAAAGTGGGCGAGGACTCCTCAGGCCAAAACAACAACAAAACAACAACAGGGCTGAGCCTTTTACGTATTGGACCAAGCACACAGGATGCTGTTTCTTTCCCTTCTACAATCCTTCCTCCCTTCCTCCTCTCCCTTCCCTTCTTTCTCTTCCTTTCTTCCATTTGTTCTTTCCTTCCTTCCTTTCCTTCTCTTCATCCTCTCCCTTCCCTTCTTTTCTTCCTCTCCTTCTGTCAATCTCCTCCTTCTGTCCCTTCCCTTCTTTCTCTTCCTTTTTCCCATTTGTTCTTTCTTTCCTTCCTCTTCTTCCATCGATCTCCTCCTTCTTTCGCTTCCCTTCTTCCCTTCGTTTGTCATTTTTTTCTCCCCTTGTTCTTTCTGTCCTCCCTTCTTTCCCCTTCTTTCTCTTCCTCCCTCCTCTCTTCCCTTTGATTCTTTTCCTCCCCTCCCTCACTTTTTCCTACCCTCCTTTTTCCCTTTATTCTTTCTTTTTCCCTCTTCTTTCTATCTTCTCCTTTCCCTTCCCTTCCCTTCTTCCCTCTCCTTCTTTCTCATCCTTCCTCCTCTCCCTTAGCTTCCTTCTTCCCTTCCTTCCTTCCATCACCTCATCCTTTCTCTCCTCCTTCCCTTCCCTTCATTTACTTTTCTCCCTCCCTTTCCCCTTCCCTTCTTCCCTTGTCCTTTCTTCTTTCTTTCCTTCCTCTCTTCCATTCCCTTCTTTCCCTCCTCCTTCCTTCCTCCTCTCTCTTAACTGTGCTCTTCCTTACTTCCCTTCTGTCTTTCCTCCCTTCCTTCCTCCTCCCCTCGCCTTCTTTCCTTCATTTTTTTCCTCCCTTCTTTTTCCCTCCTTCCTTCCATCTTCTACTTTTCCTCCATTCCTTTCCTTCTCTTCCTTTCTTTCTTTCCTTCATTCTTTTTCCCTCCCTTCTTTTCCCCTTCTTCCTTCTTTCCATCTTCTCCTTTTCCTCCATTCCTTTCCTTCTCTTTCTTCCCTCCCTTCTTTTCCCCTCCTTCCTTCCTTCCTTCCATCTTCTCCTTTTCCTCCATTCCTTTCCTTCTCTTCCTTTCTTCCCTTCATTCTTTTTTCCCTCCCTCCCTTCTTTTCCCCTCCTTCCTTCCTTCCATCTTCTCCTTTTCCTCCATTCCTTTCCTTCTCTTCCTTTCTTCCCTTCATTTTTTCCCTCCCTTCTTTTCCCCTCCTTCCTTCCTTCTTCTCCTTTTCCTCCTTTCCTTTCCTTCTCTTCCTTTCTTCCCTTCATTCTTTTTTCCCTCCCTCCCTTCTTTCCCCCTTCCTTCCTTCCATCTTCTCCTTTTCCTCCTTTCCTTTCCTTCTCTTCCTTTCTTCCCTTCATTCTTTTTTCCCTCCCTCCCTTCTTTTCCCCTTCTTCCTTCTTTCCATCTTCTCCTTTTCCTCCATTCCTTTCCTTTCCTTCTCTTCCTTTCTTCCCTTCATTCTTTTTTCCCTCCCTTCCTTCTTCTCCTTTTCCTCCTTTCCTTTCCTTCTCTTCCTTTCTTCCCTTCATTCTTTTTTCCCTCCCTCCCTTCTTTTCCCCCTTCCTTCCTTCCACCTTCTCCTTTTCCTCCTTTCCTTTCCTTCTCTTCCTTTTTTTCCTTCATTCTTTTTTCCCTCCCTCCTTCCTTTCTTCCATCTTCTCCTTTTCCTCCTTTCCTTTCCTTCTCTTCCTCTCTTCCCTTCATTCTTCCTTTCCTTCCCCCCCTCCCTTCCTTC
>JARBWK010000022.1:926161-1101161 GCA_030556195.1 Anolis apletophallus
CGCCCCTGACAATATATTGTATTATATTATATTTATTAATCCAGAGTGAATGTGTATGGTGCTAATGTAGTTGTATTTTAATGTATTTTTAATGTAGTGTTTTGGGGTTTATATTGTTATGTGGGCATCGAATTGTGCCGTACTGTAAGTCGCTCTGAGCCCCCTCCATGGGGGTTGAGAAGAGCGGGGGTAAAATCCCGAAATAAATAAATAAATTATTATTATTAGTAGTATTATATTGTATTACATTATAATATTATCAATATATGTACAGTATATACAATATATTGTATTATATTATATTTATTATTTTATCATATCTATATTTATTTATTTACGGCATTTATATGCCACCCTTCTCACCCCGGCTTACAAGTAAAATGTAAATACAACCTATTATATTAATGCCATAGCACAATATTAATATTATATATTACATTATACTGTAATATTATTAGTAAAATTACATGTAATATAAATATATATAATTATAATATATTATTACTAATAGTATTATATTGTATTACATTATAATATTATCAATATCGTATGTATAGAGTGGGAAAGGGACCCCAAGGGCCATATAATAATAGGAACCATGACATCCTGGAGTTGGAAGGGACCCCCAAAGGCACCAAAGTCAGTAGGCACCGTCTGATCCCTCCTGACAGATAGCCAACCACAGGCCCTGCGGCAAGGCCTCCTGACCTGGACGTCGATGGCGGTGGCGTCCTCCACCACGCGCTTCATGACGGCCCGGACGTTGCGGGGCTCGATGGTGGCGACCCAGTCCCGCGTCTCCACACTCTTGCGCAGCATCTGGGAGACCACCAGGCCTTGAACTTTCACGTAGTGGTTCAGAAGCTTCTGGGCTGCTTCGCGTGCCTCGGCGCAAAGGGCTGTCACCGGGGTCACTGGCGAGTGGTCCTGCAAGAGGCGGCGGTCGGGTCATCCTTGTCGCAAGGGCAGGAAGAGAGGAAAACACACACAACACTCCTGCGAGATGGACGTGTGAATCCCATCCTGTCACAGCATCTCCTCCAGGTGCGCAATGGGAAGGAGCCAGAGCTCCATGTGCTTATTTCAAGGTCAAAGGCTGCGATATGAAATCTCTGCCAACTGTGACCAAGACTCTGCAGTGCGCCTGCTCTTTGCCATCTACAAACCTGTAAATAGTTGTATGTAGCAACGGCTGAAGAATCAACCTGCAAAGGAGTTTGGATGGAAGCCAGAGCTCAACTGTGCTTATTCAAGGTCAGAGGCTGGGATATGAAATCTCTGCCAAGTGTGACCAAGACTCTGCAGTGTTTTGGGGATCAGGACTAAGTGCTTGCCTATGAGGCAGCCCATCCCATTGGGCAGCTGGAGGAGGATGTGAGAGGATGGTTTTCCACTGCCGACCCCGCAGGGGTGTTGCGTGTGTTTTCTTATCTTCTCCACTGCCGATCTCCAACTTGGGGACTGCCTGTAGTATCTTTTCTATGGGGCTCTCTAAGGATCAGCCAATGATCAACTTCCATCAGGAACTGATTACATAATAATAATAATGCCTGCATAATAATAACAACAAATTGTCTGCCTAATAATAATAATAATAATAATAATATAATGCTCTAGAGTGGCACAGGAAGACCCAGATCTATCTTTCTTTCTTTCTTTCTTTCTTTCTTTCTTTCTACCTACCTACCTACCTACCTATCTACCTACCTACCTACCTACCTACCTACCTACCTACCTACCTACCTACTATCTACCTACCTACCTACCTATCTATCTACCTTTCTATCTACCTACCTACCTTTCTATCTATCTGCCTATCTTTCTATCTACCTTTCTACCTACCTACCTTTCTATCTATCTACTTTTCTATCTACCTACCTACCTTTCTATCTATCTATCTATCTACCTACCTACCTACCTTTCTACCTATCTACCTACCTTTCTACCTACCTTTCTATCTATCTACCTACCTATCTACCTACCTATCTATCTACCTACCTACCTTTCTACCTACCTATCAACCTACCTACCTACCTTTCTACCTACCTACCTTTCTATCTACCTTTCTATCTACCTATCTATCTTTCTATCCTACCTACCTACCTTTCTACCTATCTACCTACCTTTCTATCTACCTATCTTTCTATCTATCTATCTATCTACCTACCTATCTATACCTTTCTATCTACCTACCTACCTTTCTACCTATCTACCTATCTACCTATCTATCTATCTATCTATCTACCTACCTACCTTTCTACCTATCTACCTACCTTTCTATCTACCTATCTACCTATCTATCTATCTACCTACCTATCTACCTTTCTACCTACCTACCTTTCTATCTATCTACTTTTCTACCTATCTACCTACCTTTCTACCTACCTATCTACCTACCTATCTACCTACCTTTCTACCTACCTTTCTACCTACCTACCTTTCTATCTACCTACCTATCTACCTACCTACCTACCTTTCTACCTACCTACCTACCTACCTACCTATCTACCTACCTACCTACCTACCTATCATGTTTCTTCAGCACTTCCTGGAAAGCGTGCTTTGGGCCCAGCTTGAGTGGCGCATGGCCAACTGCCCAATGCCGCAATCAGGAAGCCTTCCTTGAGAACACGCCGATTGTGCAAAAGGGGACAGAATGTACCCATTTCAGTTCCGCTTTGTCATCTGTGGGGTTTTCCCGGCTCTTTTTCTCTTTATCTGGGGCCAGAAAACACAAACCTATCCCTTTAAGGGTGTTGCAATCCCTGGGTGTCCCGCAAAGCGGCCCCAACGAACCCACAAGAAACGGATGCACACCGCGAGAAAACCCCCTAAGAGACTCCATCGCATGTACCCCAAGGTCTCTCTTCTCTGCCCTTTGAATCCATGGCTCTATATTGTACATATATATATGTGTGTGTGCGTATTAGGGCTGTGCAAAAAAGTTGTTTGCGCCTCATGTGCCTTGGAGCAAGTTTCATGCCAATTGCTCTTTTAAAAAACGCTTATAAAAACTGCCCCAAAAATCAGTGGCTGCGCAAAACTTTCTGCAACTTGGTAGGCTTCGAAGGGCGAATGTGTTCTACAATTGTACCAAGTGTCACGCCAATCGCTCGAACAATGAGGGGGAGAGGAGCCCCAGGAGTTTCCCACCCACACATACACCTGTCTGCAGGTGAACCCCGGCACGTACCTGGACCAGGAACTGCTCGTCGGTGAGGGTGAGGATGTAGCTGATGGTGGAGGCCTCGTAGTCCAGGCAGAGGCGGGAGAGGAGCAGCAGAAGTGCTGGCTGTGCGCGTTCTCACCTTGAAGTAGGGCTGGCTGGCGAAGGTGATGTCCTTGGCGGTGAAGAGGTGGACGTAGGAGAGGACGGCCTTGACCTGGTTGAGCAGAGCGGCCGAGAGGGAGGCCAGCAGCTCGGCCAGGCCGGGGCCCTCCTTGCCCAGGGGCCGGGGCAGCGGGGCGGCCAGGGCCTGCCGCACGTCTGTCAGGCACTCCCCAAAGAAGCCCCGCAGGGCCTGCAGGTACTGGCCGGTGCGCTCCCGGGCTGCCCGGGCCACGATCTCGCTGCCCTCGGCCTCAGTGGCGGCCAGGCGGGACTCAGGCACCAGCTGGGCCAGGGCCTGCAGCCGGCGGTGGAAGCGGTCCAGGGCGCGCACCAGGAGTGAGTTGTCGCCCAGGCCCGTCTCTTGGCGCAGGCGGCGTTCCACCAGGGCGAAGTAGCGGCTGAGCAGCCCATCCACGAAGGCGGCAAGCTGGTGCCGGGCAGTGGGGGCCCCCCTCCCGCGAGGCAAACAGCGCCTGGTAGGAGGCTGCCACCAGGCACAGGTTGCCTACAAAGCAGCTGCAGCCCCGGTCCATGAACTCCAGGATGTCCGACGGAGGCGGGGCCCCGACACCGCCTTGGCCGCCGCCCACTTCGGCCTCCAAGGCCTCAAGCTCCTCCTCCAAGCGGGCGCCCGCCTGGGACAGGAACTCCGCGCACAGCTCCTCCGCCGGCTCGCCCAGCAGCAACAGCAGCTCCACGCATTCGGCCATGTCTTTGGCCCCAGAGCCCCCCTCCCTGCAGAGAGAAGGGAAGTATCATCATCATCATCATCATGACCTGCATCTTCAGAGGATCCCCATGGACAACTCCCATCAGAATTTGATTCAGACTGTAGTAGTAGTAGCAGCAGAAGTAGTCATAATAAATGTATTACTCGAATGGTAATAATAGTAAATGTATTACTCGCCTGGTAATAATAGTAAATGTATTACTCGCCTGGTAATAATAGTAAATGTATTACTCGCCTGGTAATAATAGTAAATGTATTACTCGCCTGGTAATAATAGTAAATGTATTACTAATAATAGAAATGTATTACCCACCTTGGTAATAATAATAATAAATGTATTACTCGCCTGCTAGTAAATGTAAAGCAGTTCTCTCGTAGTAATAATAATGATGATGAATGTATTACCCTCCTAGTGGTAATAATAATAATAAAAGATGTGTTACTCGCCTTGTAATAGTAGTAATGAATATGTTACCCGTCTTGTAGTAGTACTTGTAGTAGCAGTAGTAGCAGTAGTAATAATAAATGTATTACCTGCCTTGTAGTAGTACTAGTAATAATAATAATAATGAATGTATTACCTGCCTGGTAGTAGTAATAATAATAATAACTATATTACTTGCCTTGTTGTAGTAGTTAATATATTACCCGCCTTGTAGTAGTAATAAATGTTTTACCTGCCTTGTAGTAGTAGTAATAATATTACCCCCTTTTAGTAGCTGTAGTTGTTGTAGCAGTAGTAGTAGTAATGAATGTATTACCTGACTGTTGTAATAATAACTGTAGTACCCATCTTATAATAATAATGAATATATTACCCAGCTTGTAATAATAATAATGAATGTATTATCCACCTTGTTAAATAATAACAATAAATATATAATAATAATAATTAAAGCAAAACAGGCTGCCTGATTCAACAGAGGCTGGATGGCCATCTAGGAGTAGTAGTAGAGATTGGGTGCTGCTCTCCTGTCTGTCAGCATGGCCTTGTGTGCCTCCCAACACTAGGATCCTATCCATCTATCCATCCATCCATCTCTTAGAGGGTTGGACTGGATGGCCCTTGGGATCCCTTCCAGGCTGCGATGACCGAATGGCGGGCCTCCTCCTACCTGAACCTCTGGCGCAGCTGGAGGGCGAGCCCGGCCATGATCTTGTTGCAGTCGTCCTGGATGCCGCGGAAGGAGGGCATGTGGCGGTACTGGTGCAGGACGGAGCGGGCCTTGCTGTGGTAGCGCACCGCCTGCCCGTAGGCCTCCAGCTCCAGGCACTTGGTCAGCCGGCTGGGCAGCTCAAAGAGGAACTGCAGCTTGCGCAGCAGCGCGTGCACCCCTGCCACCCAAGAGGACACCGGGCATTAGCACACACTTCATACCCATAATAATAATAATAATAGCAATAATAATAATGAAAGGGTAGGTACTTTTCTTAATTTTTATTCCCATGCTCCCCTTTTTTATGAAGTCCATTTCCTCCTATTTCGTATAATATGAAGGAGGGCGACTCAATAATAATCTCGCTGGGCGTGAGCTAGCAGATTCTGTCAAGGAGGCATAGTGAGATTTTTTAGCCTCCTTGATAGCATCCTCATAAGCCTTCTTAAATAGCTTGTAAGTCGATTTCGTCGCTTCAACACGGATTTCCCGCCACACGCCCTCTAGCCCAGTGTTTCCCAACCAGTGTGCCGGGACACACTAGTATGCCGTGAGCGATCATCAGGTGTGCCGTGGGAAACTGGAACCTCCAGGAGGGGAGGGGGGAGAGTCTAGTGTGTTGAAGTATAAAAACCCTAAGAAACCTATCTCGATAAAGGCACTCCATGTGTGTTCATAGTTGGGCATACTGAGTATTCATGCCAAGTGTGGTCCTGATCCAACATTGTTTGAGTCCACAGTGCTCTCTGGATGTAGGTGAACTACAACTTCCAAACTCAAGGTCAATTCCCAAGCAAACCCTTTCAGTACTTTCTGTTGGTAATGAGAGTTCAATATGCCAAGTTTGGTTCAATTCCATTGTTGCAAGAGTTCAGGATGCTCTTTGATTGTGTGTTAACTATAAATCCCAGAAACTGTAACTCCCAAATGTCAAGGTCTCTTTCCTCCAAACTCCATCTGTGTTCACATTTGGGCATATTGAGTATTCGTTCCAAGTTTGGTCCTGATCCAACATTGTTTGAGTCCACAGTGCTCTCTGGATGTCGGTGAACTACAACTCCAAAACTCAAGGTCAATGCCCACCAAACTCTTATAGTATTTTCTCTTGGTTACGGGAGTTCTGTGTGGGAAGTTTGTGTCTTTCTGCCATTCCTGCCAGGATATCTCTGTTGTGTTCATCGAAACAGGCCCAGGTTTCACACTGAGTGTATAAATACATTTAAAACATATTACCTATATGTATCATTGTGTTAGAGTGTTGTTTTGTGTCGTTTTGGTTGGTGGTGTGCCCCAGGATTTGGTAAATGTAAAAAGTGTGCCGTGGCTCACAAAAGGTTGGGAAACACTGCTCTAGCCGTCTCTTTTCCTACTCCATCGCTCGCAATTCCTCGGTGACCAAGGGGAGAGATTGTTACGGGGTCGGAGAGGGCCTTGTCTAGGGGCGATCTGGTCCAGTGCTCTGGAGAGCCCGGAGTCCCAGGCCTCCACCAGCAGTTCGATTGAGTCGCTGACAGGATCCAAATCCCTAAGAGCCTTCAGGAACCGCAACGGTTCCATGAGTCTCCTCGGGCGAACCCAAATTGGTTCGGCGCCCTTGCAGGGAGGAGTGGCACGCTCTAACCGGATTCTCAGGACGCAGTGGTCCGACCATGGCACCTCTGTACTAGAGGTTTGGGTCACTTGGATGCCAGCGCCGAAGATCAAATCCAGGGTGTGACCGGGCTGGTGTGTGGGCCCAGAATTACACAGTGAGAGTCCTGACATCGCCACGGTAGACACCAGGTCCTCCGCTGCTCTAGATACGGGGGCGGACTCGGCACGAACGTTGAAGTCACCCAAGACCAAAAGTCTAGGGCAGTGTTTCCCAACCTTTTTTGAGCCACGGCACATTTGTTACATTTCCAAAATCCTGGGGCACACCACCAACGAAAATGACACAAAACGACACTCTAACACAGTCATACAGATAGTTAATATGTTTTTAAATGTATTTATACACTCAGTGTGAAACTTGGGCCTGTTTCAATGAACACAACATAGATATCCTGGCAGGAATGGCAGAAAGACACACACACACAAAACATACTAATACTAACCCAAAATGACACCAAACGACACTCTAACACAGTCATACATATAGTTAATATGTTTTTAAATGTATTTATACACTCAGTGTGAAACCTGTGCCTGTTTCAATGAACACAACATAGATATCCTGGCAGGAATGGCAGAAAGACACACACACACAAAACATACTAATACTAACCCAAAATGACACAACATGACACTCTAACACAGTCATACATACAGTTAATATGTTTTTAAATGTACTTATACACTCAGTGTGAAATCTGGGCCTGTTTCCATGAACACAACATAGATATCCTGGCAGGAATGGCAGAAAGACACACACATACACACACAAAACATACTAATACTAACCCAAAATGACACAACTTGACACTCTAACACAGTAATACATATAGTTAATATGTTTTTAAATGTATTTATACACTCAGTGTGAAACCTGGGCCTGTTTCGATGAACACAACATAGATATCCTGGCAGGAATGGCAGAAAGACACAAACTTCCCACGCAGAACTCCCATAACCAAGAGAAAATGCTATAAGAGTTTGGTGGGCATTGACCTTGGGTTTTGGAATTGTAGTTCACCTATATCCAGAGAGCACTGTGGACTCAAACAAGGTTGGATCAGGACCAAACTTGGCATGAGTACTCAATATTCCCAAATGTGAACACAGATGGAGTTTGGGGAAAATAGACCTTGACATTTGGGAGTTACAGTTTCTGGGATTTATAGTTAACACACAATCAAAGAGCATCCTGAACTCTTGCAACAATGGAATTGAACCAAACTTGGCATCTTGAACTCTCATTACCAACAGAAAGTACTGAAAGGGTTTGCTTGGGAATTGACCTTGAGTTTGGAAGTTGTAGTTCACCTACACCCAGAGAGCACTGTGGGCAGGAGGGGGAAGAAAGGGTATTGGAGGTTCCAATTTCCCACGGCACACCTGATGATTGCTCACGGCACACTGGTTGGGAAACACTGGTCTAGGGAACCTCAAGGCCCGCTCTGAGACCGCCTCCAGCAGTGCGGATGGGCTTTCTGCCAACTCTTCTAGGGTTGTAAGACTCTATGATTTCTGATTTATACCAATTCACTTGTAGGCCCCTTACTATGAACCAAAACCACTCGGGAAATGGTTGGAGGGGATGCCGGGAAGTGGGAACACACACCCACGGTGAACTGTGGGGCTGGAGGAAAAGGCTGAGCGGGCCTTGGACCCCAAGAAGACCCAGCCACTCCATACACCGGGAAATAATGCCCGGCCGCTCGCTCGAGGGAAGGAGACGAGGAGGCCAAGGGGAAATCCTGTGGCCACGTCATGAGAAGAGAGCAACGCTGGGGACCTCAGCTAGCCATAGAATAACAAGGAACCTGTGCGCATGGAGGTCCGACTGCAGGCACTTTGGGCATTCAAAGCTCCTAATAATAATAATAATAATAATAATAATAATGCCGCAGGTATGGAGGTCCGACTGCAGGTACCTTGGGCATTCAAAGCTCCTAATAATAATAATAATAATAATAATGCCGCAGGTATGGAGGTCCGACTGCAGGTACTTTGGGCATTCAAAGCTCCTAATAATAATAATAATAATAATAATAATAATGCCGCAGGTATGGAGGTCCGACTGCAGGTACCTTGGGCATTCAAAGCTCCTAATAATAATAATAAATAATAATGCTGCAGGTATGGATGGAGGTCCGACTGCAGGTACTTTGGGCATTCAAAGCTCCTAATAATAATAATAATAATAATAATAATAATGCCGCAGGTATGGAGGTCCGACTGCAGGTACCTTTGGGCATTCAAAGCTAATAATAATAATGCCTAATAATAATAATAATAATAATAATAATAATAATAATGGTATGGAGGTCCGACTGCAGGTACCTTGGGCATTCAAAGCTCATAATAATAATAATAATAATGCCGCAGGTATAGAGGTCCGACTGCAGGTACCTTGGGCATTCAAAGCTCCTAATAATAATAATAATGCCATGGGTATGGAGGTTCGACTGCAGGTACCTTGGGCATTCAAAGCTCCTAATAATAATAATAATAATAATGGAGGTCCGCAGGTACCTTGGTAAAGCTGGAGGGTTCGACTGCAGGTACCTTGGGCATTCAAAGCTCCTAATAATAATAATAATAATAATAATAATACCGCAGGTATGGAGGTCCGACTGCAGGTACTTTGGGCATTCAAAGCTCCTAATAATAATAATAATAATAATGCCGCAGGTATGGAGGTCCGACTGCAGGTACCTTGGGCATTCAAAGCTAATAATAATAATAATAATAATAATAATGCCGTAGGTATGGAGGTCCGACTGCAGGTACCTTGGGCATTCAAAGCTCCTAATAATAATAATAATAATAATGCCGTAGGTATGGAGGTCCGACTGCAGGTACCTTGGGCATTCAAAGCTCCTAATAATAATAATAATAATAATGCCGCAGGTATGGAGGTCCGACTGCAGGTACCTTGGGCATTCAAAGCTCCTAATAATAATAATAATAATAATAATAATAATGCCGTAGGTATGGAGGTCCGACTGCAGGTACCTTGGGCATTCAAAGCTCCTAATAATAATAATAATAATGCCGTAGGTATGGAGGTCCGACTGCAGGTACCTTGGGCATTCAAAGCTCCTAATAATAATAATAATAATAATAATAATAATTGCATTCAAAGCTCCTAGGTATGGAGGTCCGACTGCAGGTACCTTGGGCATTCAAAGCTCCTAATAATAATAATAATAATAATAATGCCGTAGGTATGGAGGTCCGACTGCAGGTACCTTGGGCATTCAAACCTAATAATAATAATAATAATAATAATGCCGAAGGTATGGAGGTCCGACTGCAGGTACCTTGGGCATTCAAAGCTCCTAATAATAATAATAATAATAATAATAATGCCGCAGGTATGGAGGTCCGACTGCAGGTACCTTGGGCATTCAAAGCTCATAATAATAATAATAATAATGCCGCAGGTAGGTATTGGAGGTCCGACTGCAGGTACCTACCTTGGGCATTCAAAGCTCCTAATAATAATAATAATAATGCCATGGGTATGGAGGTTCGACTGCAGGTACCTTGGGCATTCAAAGCTCCTAATAATAATAATAATAATAATAATGCCGTAGGTATGGAGGTTCGACTGCAGGTACCTTGGGCATTCAAAGCTCCTAATAATAATAATAATAATAATGCCGCAGGTATGGAGGTCCGACTGCAGGTACCTTGGGCATTCAAAGCTCCTAATAATAATAATAATAATAATAATAATGCCGTAGGTATGGAGGTTCGACTGCAGGTACCTTGGGCATTCAAAGCTCCTAATAATAATAATAATAATGCCACAGGTATGGAGGTCCGACTGCAGGTACCTTGGGCATTCAAAGCTAATAATAATAATAATAATAATAATAATGCCGCAGGTATGGAGGTCCGACTGCAGGTACCTTGGGCATTCAAAGCTCATAATAATAATAATAATAATAATAATAATGCCGCAGGTATGGAGGTCCGACTACAGGTACCTTGGGCATTCAAAGCTAATAATAATAATAATAATAATAATAATAATAATGCCACAGGTATGGAGGTCCGACTGCAGGTACCTTGGGTAGTCAAAGCCCCTAACATCATAATAATCTATATAAATTAAAATGTAATATAATAATAGTAATTATAATAATAATGGATACAGATATGCTTTAAGTCTCCTTATGGAAAGAAAAAGTGGGACATTATTATTATTAATATTATTGATAATAATAATATAAATTCTAATATAATTATTTATAATATATAATAAATATTTATAATTATTATCTATATAAATAAAAATGTCATGTTCGTTGGTGGGATTAACATAACTCAAAAACCACTGGAAGAATTGACCCCTCTCAGGCCAATGAGTGACCTGAGTGACCCTCTCAGGCCAATGAGTGACCTCATAAAAACACTGAAAAACACAGCGGAAGGGACTATAAAAGTAAAAATAAAATAAAAATACAATACAACACATGCGCAAAACCAGATATGTACACAAACACACATATATACACACACATATACACATATATACAGACTGAGCCACAGCAACGCATAGCAGGGGACGGCCATTCTATATAAATCAAAATGTCATGTTAGTTTGTAGGATGAGCATAACTCAAAAACCACTGGACGAATGGACACCAAATTTGGACACAAGACCCCTCTCAGGCCAGCGAGTGACCGTCACTCAGACAAACACTGAAAAACACAGCAGAAGGGACTTTAAAAGCCAAATAATAAAAATTACATTGCAATGCACACATATATACACATATACACAAATATATACTGTACACGCACATATACACACACACGTTGCTGTGTCTGGGTCACAGCAAAGTGTGGCAAGGGACAGCTAATAATAATAATAATAATAGTAATAATCCCTTTACCGGAGAGCTTGGTGATCTGCTCGTGCTGGTCCTGCAGAGTGCTGCTGATGCTGGCGCTGAACTCGGTGATGACGGCCATGTTGGCGGCCAGGCAGTCCATCTCGTCCTCCATCTTCTTGAAGTCGTTCTTCATCTTGCGGATTGTGTCTGGAAGAAGGAAGGAAGGAAGCGCTATTCCATCCCCACTGAAAGCAGGCGCGGGCCAACGTTGGACTCCAACTCCCACAATTCCGAAATAATAACAATATCAACAATAACAGTAGACTGCTAACTGGCACAAATGGGGGTTGGTAAGCCTTCCAAACTAACATAATAATAATAATAATAGAAAAAGGAGACAAATGAGGATCCTGATTCTGGCAGCCCAAGCTGGTGAAGCGCCTCAAGACCTTGGCCTGCACTTAAACACAATCGGCACTGACGGAATCCCCACTGGTCAGCTACAAAAGGCCACACTACTGGGATGTCCACGCATTATTCGCCGATACATCACACAGTCCTAGAGACTTGGGAAGTGTCCAACGTGTGATCCAATACAACAACAAGCAGAGTGATCTTGTTTGCTGTGGACTCATCTTGTTATGTTTCGCACAATAATAACAATAATAATAATAATAGACTCTCGGCTGGCACAAATGGGGATTGGTAGATCGTAACATACAACTTCAAATATACAAATATACAATAATAAAACAGTATTATCATTATATATTGCTATGTATTATCAGTAGTGTTATAATTAATATATTAGTATTATTATGTTACAATATTATTGTATTGTATTGCTAATATTATATGTATATACATTATATTATTAGCATTTTGGACTCCAACTCCCACCATTCCCAGCAGCCTCAGGCCCTTTTCCTTTCCCCCCCGCAGCCACTTAAGCAGGAAAGGGCCTCAGGCTGTGAGGAATGGTGGGAGTTGGAGTCCAAAGCATCCAGAGGGCCGAAGGTTTCCCATGCCTGTTTTAGGGACCTGAAAGTGGTGAGCCTCCTTCCAACATTGTGATTCTGGATAGAATACAAACAACAACATAACATAACATGGTTTGAGTCCACAGTGCTCTCTGGGTGTAGGTGAACTACAACTTCCAAACTCAAGGTCAGTTCCCAAGCCAACCCTTTCAGTACTTTCTGTTGGTCATGAGAGTTCAATAGGCCAAGTTTGGTTCAATTCCATTGTTGCAAGAGTTCAGGATGCTCTTTGTTTGTGTGTTAACTATAAATCCCAGAAACTGTAACTCCCAAATGTCAAGGTCTATTTTCCCCAAACTCCATGTGGGCATAGTGAGTATTCATGCCAAGTTTGGTCCTGATCCAACATTGTTTGAGTCCACAGTGCTCTCTGGATATAGGTGAACTACAACTCCAAAACCCAAGGTCAATGCCCACCAAACTCTTATAGTATTTCCTCTTGGTTGTGGGAGTTGTGTGTGGGAAGTTTGTGTCTTTCCGCCATTCCTGCCAGGATATCTATGTTGTGTTCATCGAAACAGGCCCAGGTTTCACACTGAGTGTATAAATACATTTAAAAACATATTAACTATATGTATGACTGTGTTAGGGTGTCATTTTGTGTCATTTTGGTTGGTGGTGTGCCCCAGGATTTGGGAAATGTAAAAAATGTGCCGCGGCTCAAAAAAGGTTGAAAAACACTGCATCACACAGTCCTAGAGACTTGGGAAGTGTCCAACGTGTGATCCAACACAACAACAAGCAGAGTGATCTTGTTTGCTGTGGACTCCTCTTGTTATGTTTCACACAATAACAACAATAACAATAGACTCTCGGCTGGCACAAATGGGGATTGGGTAGATCGTAACATGCAACTTCAAATATACAAATATACAATAATAAAACACTATCATCATTATATATTGCTATGTATTATCACTAGTGTTATAACTAATATATTAGTATTATTATGTTACAATATTATTGTATTGTATTAATAATATATGTATATACGTTATATTATTAGCATTAGCACCATATATTGTATTATATCATGATTCGCAGTATATATATATATATTACAACTTTGTACATATTATACGACAAAGTTATTATTTCTATATACAGTAGAGTCTCGCGTATTCAACATCAACGGTCCGGCGGCAGAACGTTGGATAAGCAAAAATGTCGGATAATAAGGAGGGATGAAGGCAAAGCCTATTAAATCTCAGGAAAAAACAAAATACACGTTTTGAATATCATTCAGTCAGTAACTCATATTTGCATTTAGCATTTAGCAAGCTAACAATAAAGTTTGGTGAAAACAAATCATATATCATATATCTTGTGTCTTAATACACTATTCATATATTCATAAATTCATAAGTACTCAGCAATAGTACATCACAATGAATAGAAGAAATTGTTCGAACGACCGGAACGCCAGGCACCGGCACAGCGCTACTGTCGTCGGCTTTGGGCGGCTCCCGCCCCCCTCCCTTCCCCGCTTGGGAGGCTCTTCGCGACCCTTTGCGGCTCTGGCTCTTCATTTTTGGCTACTCGCGACCAGCGTTACTCTCCCCCACAGACTAACGCTGAGTACCATTGCAAGTCTAATCTGACTGTATTCTTTTGGACTACTTAGGCGACTGCCAGTAATTTATGTTGTTTTGCCACTGTGCCTCAGTACTTGCATGGACTACTTCTCCCAAACAGGGAACATAGATATGCCATTAGGCTATTATTCATTGTGATGTACTATTGCTTACTTATGAATTTATGAATATATGAATAGTGTATTAAGACACAAGATATATGATATATGATTTGTTTTCACCAAACTTTATTGTTAGCTTGCTAAATGCTAAATGCAAATATGAGTTACTGACTGAATGATATTCAAAACGTGTATTTTGGTTTTTCCTGAGATTGTAATACGGTTTACCCAGTGTTTTTGGACTTGAAAAGCCTATTAAATGCCAGATTATGTTACGGTTTTGCAAATTATTTATTTATTTATTATTATTATAATAATAAATTAAATAATAAAATTAGGCACCAAAACATCACGTTTTACAACACATTGACCGAAAAAGCAGTCCAATGCACGGTAACGTTCTGTAGTAATGGCTGTATTTACGAAAATGTATTGCAACGTATTGAAAGTGGTGGATCCGGGCGGGAGTCAGGCTGCGTTGGATAATACAGAACGTCGGATGGGCGAAGGTCGGATAAGCGAGACTCTACTGTGTTATGATATTGTACTGTATGCATCAGGCCTCTGCAACAGGCGGCCCACGAGCCGTACACGGCCCGCCAGCCCCTTGGACGCGGCCCGCCTACCATCCTGGGATAAATAATATTTGGAAAAAAATCGAAAAAAATTCGGGCGCTCAGGGCGCTCGCGGGCATGCGCAGGAGGGCACCTCGCCTCTCCCACCCGGCGTCCTGCGCGGCGTCCTGCCCTTTTCGGCGGGGCTGGGTGACGTCAGACGCCGAGGAGGAAGAGGTGGAGGCGCCAGCGTCTGACGCAGTGTTTCTCAACCTGGGGGTCGGGACCCCTCGGGGGGTCGTGAGGGGGTGTCAGAGGGGTCGCCAATTACTATCAGAAAACGTAGTATTTTTGTTATTCATGGCGGTTCTGTGTGGGAAGTTTGACCCGATTCTATCATTGGTGGGGTTCAGAGTGCTCTTTGATTGTAGGTGAACTATAAATCCCAGCAATTAGAACTCCCAAATGTCAAGGCCTATTTTCCCCCAAATTCCACCAGTGTTCACATTTGGGCGTATTTAATATTCGTGCCAAGTTTGGTCCAGATCCATCGTTGTTTGAGTCCAGGGCGCTCTCTATATGTAGGTGAACTACAACTCCAAAAACTCAAGGTCAATGCCCGCTAAACCCTTCCAATATTTTCTGTTGGTCATGTGTGCCAAGATTGGTTCAATTCCCCCATTGGTGGAGTTCAGAATGCTCTCTGATTGTAGGTGAACTATAACTCCCTGCAACTACAACTCCCAAATGACAATATCAATCCCCCCACCACCACCACCACACCAGTATTCAAATTTGGGTGTATTGGGTATTTGTGCCAAATTTGGTCCAGAATATACATCCTGCATATCAGATATTTACATTATGATTCATAACAGTAGCAAAATTTCAGTTGTGAAGTAGCAACAAAAATAATTTTATGGTTGGGGGTCACCACAGCATGAGGAACTGTATTAGGGGTCGCGGCATTCGGAAGGTTGAGAAACACTGGTCTGACGTCTCCCAGCCCTGCCGAAAAGGGGCAGGCCGCGCAGGACGCCGGGCAGGAGAGGTGTCCTGCGTGCCCTGCCTCTCTTCGGCGGGGCTTGGTGAGGTCAGCAAGCCTCGCCGAAAAGGGGCGGGCCACGCGGGACGCTGGCGTGGTGATGTCAGGCGTGCTGACGTCTGCACGCCGTCAGGAGCGACCCCGCTGCAGCCCCCCAGGTCATCAGTGACCAGAACTCCGGCCCCGGGGCCAAGAGAAGTTGGACAGCCCTGGTGTATACGGAGGGGCTCCCGGGGGAAGGCGAGACCGCGGCGGCTGCCTTTACCGGTGGCGGAGATGAACTTGTTGTAGTTCTCGTAGACCAGGGTCTGCATGTCGCTGTCCAGGGCCCGGATCTGCTTCACCATGTCAGTCTCGCAGTCCATCAGCTGCGACAGCGGGCACTCCCTCCGCAGCTGCAAGCAGGGAGAGGCCGGGTTAGGAACGCTGGGATCCAGGGCAAACATCACAATACAGGAAAATCAATTAAAAAAACCCACAAACACTAATCCACAGACTTGGCCTCGGCCTTAAACAAATACTCAATGAGTCGTTTTGGTTTTTTGGGGGGGACATTATTACATAGTACTATTACTATATTCATGTCAAGAGCAGCTTGAGAACTGCAAGTGGTGTGAGAACATTGGCGTTGCCCGGGGGGACATTGCCTGTGGGAGGCTCCTCTCATATCCCCGCACGAGAAGCTAGAGCTGACAGACGGGAGCTCACCCCGCTCCCCAGCTTCGAACCACTGACCTTCAGCCAGCACAAGGGTTTAACCCACCGCCAAGACATTGCACTTGGAGGAACATCACCCTCAGGCAACGAGCGAGTGTCTAAGTAAAAGCAAGTAAGTACTATTATGCTATTATTTTCAGGATTCTCAGTATTATACCATTACTATATTATTCTTATTATTATGCTATTACTATATTATTATTTTCATGATTCTCAGTATTATTATTCTATTACTATATTATTATATTACTATTATATTATTATTTTCACAATGATCAGTATTACTCTATTGCTATATTATCATGCTATTACTATTATATTATTATTTTCATGACTATCAGTATTATTATAATACTACTATATTATTATCATGCTATTACTATTATATTATTATTTTCATGACTATCAGTATTATTATACTACTACTATATTATTATGCTATTACTATTAGATTATTATTTTCATGAATATCAGTATTATACTATTACTATATTATTATTACGCTATTACTATTATATTATTATTTTCATGACTATCAGTATTATTATACTATTGCTATATTATTATTATGCTATTACTATTATATTATTATTTCCATGAATATCAGTATTATACTATTACTATATTATTATCATGCTATTACTATTATATTATTATTTCCATGAATATCAGTATTATTATTCTATTACTATATTATTATTATGCTATTACTATTATATTATTATTTTCATGACTATCAGTATTATTATACTATTACTATATTATTATCATGGTATTACTATTATATTATTATTTCCATGAATATCAGTATGATTATTCTATTACTATATTATTATTATGCTATTACTATTATATTATTATTTTCACAATGATCAGTATTACTCTATTGCTATATTATCATGCTATTACTATTATATTATTATTTCCATGAACATCAGTAACATTATTCTATTACTATATTATTATTATGCTATGACTATTATATTATTATTTTCACAATGATCAGTATTATTCTATTGCTATATTATCATGCTATTACTCTTATATTATTATTTCCATGAATATCAGTATTATTATTCTATTACTTTATTATTATGCTATGACTATTATATTATTATTTTCACAATGATCAGTATTATTCTATTGCTATATTATCATGCTATTACTCTTATATTATTATTTCCATGAATATCAGTATTATTATTCTATTACATTATTATTATTATTATACCACTAGTATTATATTATTACTTTCATGACTATCAGTATTTTTATACTATGGCTATAGTATTATTATTATTGTGCTATTACTATTTTATTAGTACAACCAAGATTATACTACTATTATTATAAAAAGGAGCCCCCAGTGGTGCAGCGGGCTAAACCGCTGAGCTGCTGAAGTTGTTGACCGAAAGGTCGGCAGTTCGAATCTGGGGAGTGAGGTGAGCTCCCGCTGTTAGCCCCAGCTCCTGCCAACCTAGCAGTTTGAAAGCCTGCAAATGCAAGGAGATCAATTGGTACCGCTTCGGTGGGAAAGTAACGGTGCTCCATGCAGTCATGCTGGCAATATGACCTAGGAGGAGTCTATGGACAACACTGGCTCTTCGGCTTAGAAATGGACATGAGCACCAGAGTCGGACACAACTAGACTCAGAGGGAAACCTTTAGCTTTACCTAGCTATCGTATCTGTGTTTGGATGGCCATCTGCCGGGAGGGGAAACCTTTACTATTATTATTATCATCATTGTTTATATTATACTATGACTATTATATCATTATCAAAAGAGATTCCACCTGAACATTAGGAAGAATTTCCTGACAGTGAGAGCTGTTCACCAGTGGAACTCTCTGCCCCTTTTGGAGTGTGGTGGAGGCTTGTTCTCTGGAGGCTGTGAAGCAGAGGCTGGGTGGCCATCTGTCGGAGGGGCTTTGATTGCGATTTTCCTGCTTCTTGGCGGAATGGGGTTAGGCTGGACGGCCCACGAGGTCTCTTCCAACTCTAGGATTCGAACTCCAGGTAGGAGGCGGCCAGACTTTGCAGCTGCAAGGCCATTCAGTGCTAATCAAGGTGGCCAATGGCAACATTTACACTTGCTTTCCAACAGAAGAGGGTTATTTTTTCTCATCCTGGACATCATTCCACAGAGCTGTTTGGGCTGGAAGTCAGCCTGAAGAAAAGGGAAGTCCTCTACCAGCCTGCACCACAGGAAGAACACCATCATCCCCATGTCAGCATAGGCACATCTGTGCTTAAGTCTGAAGCAGCCCTACAGCACCTCACATCCTGCTTTGCAACAGCTGCAGAGCTGTTTGGGCTGGAAGTCAGCCTGAAGGAAAGGGAAGTCCTCTACCAGCCCGCACTACAGGAAGAACACCATCACCCCCACGTCAGCATAGGCACATCTGTGCTTAAGTCCGTCCAGCAGTTCACCTCCCTGGGAAGCATCATCTCTTCAGACGCCAAGATTGACAAAGAGATCGATCACAGATGAGCAAAGGCGTAGAGTGCATTCGGAAGGCTTCACAAAAGTGTCTGGAGCAACAAGCACCTGAGGCAAAGCACCAAAATCAGTGTGTACAGAGGTATCGTACCGTCTGTTCTCCTCTATGGGTCTGAAACATGGGTCACCTATCGCCAACACCTACGACTCCTCGAACGCTTTCATCAGCGCTGTCTTCGCACAATCCTAAATATACACTGAACCGACTATGTGACGAATGTTGCTGTCCTTGAGCAAGCAGGGGTCACCAGCGTTGAGGCCACGCTATTGAGAACACGGCTGCGCTGGGCAGGGCACGAGGTCTCTAGGATGGAGGACCACCGCCTCCCAAAGATACTACTCTATGGTGAACTCGCCATGGGTCAGCGCAAGAGAGGCGCTCCCAAAAAGAGATACAAGGACTCCCTGAAACAACACCTCAGGCTCGGCCAGATTGATCACCAACAAGGGTCCACCCTGGCCTCACATCGGGAGGCATGGAGGCGCACTCTCCACAATGCTGCAGCCTCTTTCGAGAAGACACGCCGAACGGGTCTCGACAACGCAGAAAGAACCGCAACTTGGAAACAGCATCACCCAAGGAGATGTTCTGCTGTGCTTTCTGCAACCGGACTTGCCTATCTCAGATTGGCCTTTTTAGTCATCAACAAGCTTGTAAAAAGCGTGGGGTGAGTCCTTCCTAAGAATCTTTGTTTGCGAAGTGACCCATGTTCCAGAACCATAGAGGGGAACAGGCAGTAGGATAGCTCTGTACACACTGGTTTTGGTGCTTTGCCTCAGGTGCTTGTTGCTCCAGACTCCCTTGCGAAGCCTTCCGAATGCACTCTATGCCTTTGCTCATCTGTGATCGATCTCTTTGTCAATCTTGGCGCCTGAAGAGATGATGCTTCCCAGGTACGGACTTAAGCACAGATCCGCCTCTGCTGACGTGGGGGTGGCGGTGTTCTTCCTGTGGTGCGGGCTGGTAGAGGACTTCCGTTTCCTTCAGGCTGACTTCCAGGCCAAACAGCTTTGCAGCCGTTGTGGTGAGAGAGAGAGGGGGAGGGGGCCGGGCCTACCTTGGTGAGGAAGGCCTCGGGGTCGAAGTGGGGCCCGTTGAGATCTGTGGGGCCTCCAGGCGGGCCCAGGAGGGCTGTGCCGGCCTGCCCCGGGCTCTCCTGGCCCGGGCTCCCCTGCCCCGGGGGCTCCCTCGGCTCCTTCTCGGGGAGGCCATAGTAGAGCTTCAGCATACCGCGAGGCCTGGGCCTTCCGCCCTCCCACGCCCAGGCCCTCCCGCCCGGAGGGGCAGACATGCGGGCCCCACTCGCCCGGGTCCCGCAGCGGGGGGCGCTCCCGCGGGAACGAGACCACCAGCAGCGCCAGCCCCGCCCGCACCGCCACCAGCACCAGCGACGCGTCCCCAAGTGCCGCATCCGCCCGGCCCCGCCGCCCGCCCCGCCCGGCCCCGCCGCTTCCGCTTCCGCCCGTCTCCTGGGAGACCGCCGCCGGCTTCCGCCCCTGGCCACGCCCCCCGCCTCTCTCTCCCTCTGGCCGCGCCCCCTCCTGGCGTGAAAGCCTGCTGCGGCCCTCATGGCCCCGCCCCTCTCTCTGGACACGCCCCTGTAGCCCCGCCCTCTTTCTCTGGCTCCGCCTCTATCTCACCCCTGCCTTCCACTCTGCTGCCTGGCGTAGCCCCGCCCCTCTCCCTCTGGCCACGCCCCCCGCCTCTCTCTCTCTCTGGCCGCGCCCTCTCCTGGCGTGAAAGCCTGCTGCGGCCCTCATGGCCCCGCCCCTCTCTCTGGACACGCCTCTCGCCTCCCCCTCAGGTGCCGCCCCTGTAGCCCCGCCCGCTGCCTTCCACTCTGCTGCCTGGCGTAGCCCCGCCCCTCTCCCTCTGGCCACGCCCCCTGCCGCCCCTATAGCCGCGCCCCCGCCTGGCGTGAAAGCCTGCTGCAGCATCCTAACCCCGCCCCTCTCCCTCTGGCCCCGCCCCTGCCTCTCACTCTGCTGCCTGGCGTGAAAGGCTGCTGTCGCCCCTGTAGCCCCGCCCCTCTCTCACTGGCCCCGCCCCCTGCCTTCCACTCTGCTGCCTGGCGTAGACCCGCCGCTCTCCTCCAGGCCACGCCTACTGCCCCCTCACGCTACTGCCGCCCCTATAGCCACGCCCCCGCCCATCTCTCACTGGCCGCGCTCCCGCCTGGCGTGAAAGGCTGCTGCGGCCATCCTGGCCCCGCCCCCTGCGTACCACTTGGCCGCCTGGCGTAGACCCGCCCTCTCTCTCACTCTGCTGCCACCCCTATAGCCCCGCCCCTCTCACACTGGCCCCGCCCCCGCCTGGCGTGAAAGGCTGCTGCGGCCCGGCTGGCCCCGCCCCCTTTCTGTCTCCCACTCCCACTGCGGTCCTCCGTGAGCCCCGCCCCTCCTCCTAGCCCCGCCCCCACCCGACGTGCAAGGCCGCTGCGGCCCTCCTGGCCCCGCCCATCTCCCTCTGGCCCCGCCCCCGCCTGGCGTGAAAGGCTGTTGCGGCCCGCCTGGCCCCGCCCCCTCTAGCCCTGGCCCCGCCCCCGCTCCAAGGAAGCCCAATGAATGTCAGGAAGCAGAATAATTCATGAAGAAGAATAACACCCGGATGACCAGCCATGCAAACCAAAGGCCTGGGAGCTTGGCTGTGACGTCATCATCACCATCATTCATAGAAATAATAGTAATCCATGAATAATAATTGATGGAAAATAATAACAATAATAATTCATGGTAAATAATAACAATAATAATTCTTGGAAAATAATAATAATTCACGGAAAATAATAATTCATGGAAAATAATAATTCATGGAAAATAATAATTCACGGAAAGTAATAATAATAATTCATGGTAAATAATAACAATAATTCATGGAAAATAATAATTTATGGAAAATAATAACAATAATAATTCATGGAAAATAATAGTTCATGGAAAATAATTCATAAATAATAATTCATGGAAAATAATAGTAATTCATGGAAAATAATAATAATTCACGGAAAGTAATAACAATAATAATTCATGGTAAATAATAATAATAATTCATGGAAAATAATAATAATTCACGGAAAATAATAATTCATGGAGAATAATAACAATAATAATTCATGGAAAATAATAGTTCATGGAAAATAATTCATAAATAATAATTCATGGAAAATAATAATTCATGGGAAAAGTTCAGAAATAATAATTCATGGAAAGTAATAACAGTAAATAATTCATGGAAAATAATTTGTTGAAAATAATAATTCATGGAAAATATTAATTTGTGGAAAATAATAATTCATGAATAATAATTCCGTCTCCTAGGACACCCCGGCTGATGTCCACCCCGCCCCTCTCTGGCCCCGCCCCCACCTCTCACCCCTGCCTCCCCCTGCTGGCCCCGCCCCCTCAGCCTCTCCAAGGAAGCCCAGCTGGTGTGTGGCTGGATCATCACAAGAATAACAATAATAATTCATGAATGAGAATAATACATTGATAACCAATCATGGCAAACTAAAGGCCATGGTGTTCGACTGTGTCATAATAATAATAATAATAATTCATAGAAAATAATTAATGGGTAATGATAATAATTCGTGGAAAATAATAGTTCATGGAAAATAATAATTTCATGGAAAATAGTAATAGTGTTCGACTATATCACAATGATAATAATTCATGACAAAAATAATTATTCATGGAAAATATTAATTTATGGAAAATAATAATGATAGTGTTTGACTGTATCCTAATAATAATTCATGAATAATTCATGAATAATGAATCCTTTAAACCCAACGAAGGCAAAGCTGAATGCCAAAGTGTTCGACTATATCATAATAATTCATGAATATTTCATGAAAAATAATAATTCATGCATAAAAAATCCTTTAAACCCAATGGAGGCAAGCTGTATGGCTGTATCATAATCATAATAATAATAATAATAATAATACATGAAGAACAATCATAATAATTCATGGAAAATAATAATAGTAATAATAATTCTTGAATAATACGTTAAAAGGAAGGCAAGCTGAATGCTAATAGTAATTCATGAATAATAAATGGATAAAAGTCAAAGATGGCAAGCCGAATGCCATAGTGTTGGACTGAATAATAATAATAATAATAATAATAATAAATGAAAATCCAATGAAAGTGAGACGAAGGCCATAGTGTGTGACTGTATCATAATAATTCATGAATATTTCATCAGAAATAATAATCCATGCATAATAAATCCTTTAAACCCAATGAAGGCAAGCTGTATGGCTGTATCATAATAATAATAATAATAATAATTACATGAAGAACAATAATAATAATAATTCATGGAAAATAATAATAATACATTAAAAGGAAGGCAAGCTGAATGCAAATAATAATTCATGAATAATAAATAAATAAAAACCCAAGATGGCAAGCCGAATGCCATAGTGTTGGACTGTATAATAATAATAATAATAATAATAATAAATGAAAATCCAATGAAAGTGAGACGAAGGCCATAGTGTGTGACTGTATCATAATAATATGTTCCAGAACCCGTGTGTCCTTGTGACCTCATTGGTCGTGGCATGACGTCACCTGCGTGGGAGGAGGGGGAGGAGGATGCCACGCTGGAAGGACCCGTTCATCACCTTCACCTTCCCCAACAAGGTGATCTTCACCACTGGCTCCCTGGTGCTCTTCGCCATCCACACGGGCATCATCATCGGGGACCTCTACCACTTCCTCGTCTCCCAGAGGGGGGACCTCATGAGCTTCCGCTACACCCTCGTCCTCCTGGTGCGCCCCCCCACCCACCCACCCACCCGGCCTGCCAACACGCCTTCACACCCCCCCCCCCCAAAGGAAGTCTATATACATCACTAGAGCGGGAAGGGACATCAAATAGTAGTAGTAGTAGTAGTGTCATAGACTCCTTTCACAAGCAATGGCCACCCAATCTCTACATCACCATAATAATAATAATAATAATAGCAAGGGGCACCAAGGGCAATCAAATAATAATAATAATAGTAAAGATAATAGTAATAATAGAATCATACTCCCAATCACCAGTCTCTACTTAATAATAATAATAATAATAGTAAGGGGCACCAAGGGCAATCAAATAATAATAATAGTAAAGATAATAGTAATAATAGAATCATACTCCCAATCACCAGTCTCTACTTAATAATAATAATAATAGCAAGGGGCACCAAGGGCAATCAAATAATAATAATAATAGTAAAGATAATAGTAATAATAGAATCATACAATCCTAGTTGCAAGGTAATTCAAGTAACAACAACATAAGCTTAGAATCCTAGAGCTGGAAGGGACCCAAATGGGCATCCAATAACATCATCATCAACAACAACAACCCAAAGGGCCATCAATAATAATAATAATAATAATAGAATTCCTATTTCCGCAGTTCTCCCATGTCACCAGCTTCTACTGGTCCTTGCTGGCCACCATCTACACGTTACAAGCGGAAGACAACGTCCTCATGTTCTTTGCTTTGACCTCAATAGGTAAGGAATTATTAATTGAGAGCGCTGTCCCTTTAAGGCAGGGGTGGGCAATTATTTTTTTCCGAGGGGCCACACGAGAGCCAAAAAATATTATGGAGGGCCGCACCTAAAGGCTGAACTCCATTCTAATCTATATTATTTATTTATTTATTTACTATATATTACACATCATTAATATTAACATATTAACATATCAAGAAATATTCATATATTATTAGTATTAATATCATAATTATTATATAGTATATATATAGACATTGTAATATATTGAAAGTATAATATAACATTATATTATGTTATTTATATTATTATTATTATTAAATATTAATAACCACTAAAATAAAATTAAATTCAAGAAGACAAGGCGCAAACCAAGACGGAATGGCCCAATGGACCCAGCCCAGAGGGTGGCAAAGCGGACCCAGCCGCCGCCGCCGCAGAGGACAGCAGAGCAGCAGGCAATCGGAGGCTGCAGGCTTCCGCCCGCTCTCGCCCCCAGCCGTTCCCCAGCCGACCGCCCTGCTACGGAGTGCCTGCCATCCCTGGAGGGGATCCGGGCCTGCAGGGGGAGCAGTCGGCGATCTGAGGCGGCTGATCGCCTTGGCGACCCGGAAGACGATCAAGGGAAATCAGTCGCCGCAGGTTGCCGAGTGTTCCCGCTGCAGGCCCGGATCGCCTCCAGGGATGGCAGGCACTCCAAAGCCGCCGCTCCGCCGGCCTGTCTGCCGACACGGGCCCCACAGAGCCCGCGATGGGATGGCGGCAGCGGTACCCCTTCCTCTTGGCCCTTCTCCCCGGGCCGGACAGAATCAGCTGCTGGGCCGCATCCGGCCCGCGGGCCGTAGGTTGGCGGCCCCTGCTTTAAGGCCTGCTCCCTCACGACTCTCCATGGCTGCATCATGGCCCTCCTCCTGTCAATCACCTCTATACCAGCCATGGTGTTTTTGGACTTCAACTCCCACAATTCCGAAACACCTGGAGGGCCAAAGTTTGACCAGAATACGGGGGACCACGTTTGGTCTGGATCCATCGAACCACTGAAGGGGTTTCGGGGAACAAATTTACATACGTAAACACCACGCTTTGAAGGTTTTTAAGACAACTTCCTGTTTCCTGCTGTGTTGCCGTTAATGGGTCTCTTCCTCCCTCCCTCCAGCCTTGAACTTTGGCCTCTTCCTGGCCCGGTTCTGCATGGACTACTTGACCATCGAGTACCGAGAAGAGCAATACTAAGAAGCCGCGTTAGGAAAGAACGAGCAATGGAAGTCAATGGGCCCAATTCGCAGAGAGGAGAGTTTTAATAGAATGTCAACAAACAAGGCTACGGCCTGTTAACGGGATCCCCAAGATATCCCATAATCCCCGTCACTCGTTGCAAGGGATCGTGGGAACAAGCCTTCAAACCGTTTCTGCGGCCAAGGGGGCGATGGGAAAGCCGTCCATTGCGAATCTCGCACTGTATAGGAGTCTCATCAGAGCAGCCATTTTGTACAATAAAATAACCGTTATATACCCGTTGAAAATGTTTCCGAACTACAACTCCCAGCATCCCTCGCTGCTGATCCCTTATGGTGCTTTACACGACGCCTCGACGAGAGCAAATGGGCCACATTAGGAGTTATCAAAAGCTTTTTCGCCATCTACGAAAAAGATGCGAATAGATAAGATCCGGGTGCGATGCATCATAATATCGTCTAGATAAATAATGCTGAGGCTCCGCCTACACTGCTATATTGCCCAGATCGACAATGTGGGAATTTATGCGACGGATATGCGTCATCGCCCTTGACATTGACCACAACAACCCGGAAACGTCCCTGAATTTTCTCAAGTCCTGGTTCGGGCGCCAAACGTAGGTCTTAAAGGGAAAGCAGGTAATCCACGTTTAGTCTGAACCGGATTATACGCATCTACACTGGCCGTGTAGATGCATATAATATATACATATATATTCATATATATGAATATATAGCAGTGTAGATGGGGAAGCATGGGGACTTCTTATCAGCTGCCGGGCCGCATCCGGCCCGCGGGCCGCAGGTTGCCCACCTCGTTCTTCTTTCGGGGCCCGCTGTCCCTTCCAATTTGGGGTAAATAAAGGAATTAAGTTAAATTAAATTGTAGAGGTCAGTCGAAAGGACGAGCAGAAATTCATAGAAATGCGTTGAAACCCCCCCACGCGGAAAATGCATAGGAAATGCGCGGCTCTTTCCTTCCAAACGTAAACATATCCAGGAATGTTTATCAAACAACGAACGAGGCATTTCGTTCTCCGTGGTGGGCGCACCCAAAGCTTTCAAAGGGAGAATCAATGGGGCCGGAGCCCCGAAACGCGGATATAGGGACCCCCCGGCGCCATGACGGGAAAGTGCGCCATTGCTGTTAAAAGGAATCCCGGGGACCCACAAAAGTCTCTCGACTTTCGGTTGAAATGGCGCAAAAGGGGCCTTCTCCTCCTCCTGCATCCACACAAAAGCCGCCACGTCCACTCAAAACGGGGTCTTACGAGGGTCTGTCAGTCAACGTTCCCCGCCGGCCGGTGATAAGCAGATCCCGGCGTCCACTCCGACAGGAGGTCCCCCTTCCTATGCCGCTCACCTCGTTTGTTTTGCATCAGGACGATGCGGGGTTTCCCGGAGCTTTTTCGGAAGGGTCCCGGGAGTCTTTCTCTCCCGCAAAAAAAAAGGGCCGAGAGAGGAGCCTATAGTTGGTCCCGCAAGAAGCGGCGGCGGAGGCCACGGCCACGGGAGTCCCTCACTGCTTCCCAACCCGGATGTGGGGGTTGAACAAGGGGTCCAGGTTGGGGTCGCTCTCGGCCGACGCCCGGCCCAGCTTCATCATCACCACCACCAGCGTCAGGAAGCCTATGCCGCCGATCAGGAGCAGGATCACGAAGCGCTGCATCAGGGAGCGGGGCTGCTTCCGGGCCCCAAAGCGGTTCCTGCAAAAGGAGGAAGGGGCGGGGGAACGTTTCCAGCATGAGACACAAACTGGGGGGGGGGAGCGGGGCCAAGGGAGGCGTTGAGGCACCTGTCCCGTCCCCCCCCCCACTCTATCTAGTCCCTTTAGTCCCCAATCAGACACAGGAGGTCTTAAAGGGAAACCATTTTTTCGAGTCCTGGTTCAAAAGGAGTTCTTAAAGGGAAGGTTTGGGGGTCTTAAAGGGAAACACCCACAATTTACTCGAGTTCCTGTTTGGGCGCAAAAGGAGTTCTTAAAGGGAAGGTTTGGGGGTCTTAAAGGGAAACACCCATAATTTTCTCGAGTTCCTGTTTGGGAGCAAAAGGAGTTCTTAAAGGGAAGGTTTGGGGGTCTTAAAGGGAAACACCCATAATTTTCTCGAGTTCCTGTTTGGGAGCAAAAGGAGTTCTTAAAGGGAAAGTTTGGGGGTCTTAAAGGAAAACACCCATAATTTTCTCAAGTTCCTGTTTGGGCGCAAAAGGAGTTCTTAAAGGGAAGGTTTGGGGGTCTTAAAGGGAAACACCCACAATTTATTTGAGCTCCTGTTTGGGTGCAAAAGGAGTTCTTAAAGGGAAGGTTTGGGGGTCTTAAAGGGAAACACCCATAATTTTCTCGAGTTCCTGTTTGGGCGCAAAGGAGTTCTTAAAGGGAAGGTTTGGGGTCTTAAAGGGAAACACCCACAATTTATTCGAGCTCCTGTTTGGGTGCAAAAGGAGTTCTTAAAGGGAAGGTTTGGGGATCTTAAAGGAAAACACCCATAATTTTCTCGAGTTCCTGTTTGGGCGGAAAAGGAGTTCTTAAAGGGAAGGTTTGGGGGTCTTAAAGGGAAACACCCATAATTTTCTCGAGTTCCTGTTTAGGAGCAAAAAGAGTTCTTAAAGGGAAAGTTTGGAGGTCTTAAAGGGAAACACCCATAATTTTCTCGAGTTCCTGTTTGGGCGCAAAAGGAGTTCTTAAAGGGAAGGTTGGGGGGTCTTAAAGGGAAACACCCATAATTTTCTCGAGTTCCTGTTTAGGAGCAAAAAGAGTTCTTAAAGGGAAAGTTTGGAGGTCTTAAAGGGAAACACCCATAATTTTCTCGAGTTCCTGTTTGGGCGCAAAAGGAGTTCTTAAAGGGAAAGTTTGGGGGTCTTATTAAAGGAAAACACCCATAATTTTCTCGAGTTCCTGTTTGGGAGCAAAAGGAGTTCTTAAAGGGAAGGTTTGGGGGTCTTAAAGGGAAACACCCACAATTTATTCGAGCTCCTGTTTGGGTGCAAAAGGAGTTCTTAAAGGGAAGGTTTGGGGGTCTTAAAGGGAAACACCCATAATTTTCTCGAGTTCCTGTTTAGGAGCAAAAAGAGTTCTTAAAGGGAAAGTTTGGAGGTCTTAAAGGGAAACACCCATAATTTTCTCGAGTTCCTGTTTGGGCGCAAAAGGAGTTCTTAAAGGGAAGGTTTGGGGGTCTTAAAGGGAAACACCCATAATTTTCTCGAGTTCCTGTTTGGGCGCAAAAGAGTTCTTAAAGGGACAGTTTGGAGGTCTTATAGGGAAACACCCATAATTTTCTCGAGGTCCGGTTTGGGCGCAAAAGGAGTTCTTAAAGGGAAAGTTTGGGGGTCTTATTAAAGGAAAACACCCATAATTTTCTCGAGTTCCTGTTTGGGAGCAAAAGGAGTTCTTAAAGGGAAGGTTTGGGGGTCTTAAAGGGAAACACCCATAATTTTCTCGAGTTCCTGTTTGGGCGCAAGAGTTCTTAAAGGGAAGGTTTGGGGGTCTTAAAGTGAAACACCCATAATTTTCTCGAGTTCCTGTTTGGGAGCAAAAGGAGTTCTTAAAGGGAAGGTTTGGGGGTCCTAAAGGGAAACGCCCATAATACAGCCCACAATGGGTTCCTAAGACCAGCAGAAAAATCCCTCTCGCAACCCCCCCCCCCCGGGGTCACGACCCCGGGCTGAGAAATGCTGTCTTAAAGGGAAACAATTTTTGGGTGCCAAAAATGTTGAGGCACAGCACCCAAATATCTCTAGTCACACCCATCACAACAAAAAAATACTTATTATTATTATGTCCATTTAGAAGTCGAGCCAATCTCACATCAATCACACAAAATAATAATAATAATAAAAATGTCCATTTAACAGTCCGAGCCATCAATCACACAAAATAATAATAATAAAAATGTCCATTTAAAAGTCCGAGCCATCAATCACACAAAATAATAATAATAATGTCCATTTAAAAGTCCGAGCCATCAATCACACAAAATAATTATTATGTCCATTTAACAGTCCAAGCCATCAATCACACAAAATAATAATAATAATGTCCATTTAACAGTCCAAGCCATCAATCACACAAAATAATAATAATGTCCATTTAAAAGTCCAAGCCACCAATCACACAAAACAATAATAATAATGTCCATTTAACAGTCCGAGCCATCAATCACACAAAACAATAATAATAATGTCCATTTAACAGACCAAGCCATCAATCACACAAAATAATAATAATAATGTCCATTTAACAGTCCAAGCCATCAATCACACAAAATAATAATAATGTCCATTTAAAAGTCCAAGCCACCAATCACACAAAACAATAATAATAATGTCCATTTAACAGTCCGAGCCATCAATCACACAAAAACAATAATAATAATGTCCATTTAACAGACCAAGCCATCAATCACACAAAAAGCCATCAATCACACAAAATAATAATAATAATGTCCATTTAACAGACCGAGCCATCAATCACACAAAATAATAATAATAATGTCCATTTAACAGTCCGAGCCATCAATCACACAAAATAATAATAATAATGTCCATTTAACAGACCGAGCCATCAATCATACAAAATAATAATAATAATGTCCATTTAACAGTCCAAGCCATCAATCACACAAAATAATAATAATAAAAATGTCCATTTAAAAGTCCGAGCCATCAATCACACAAAACAATAATAATAATGTCCATTTAACAGACCGAGCCATCAATCATACAAAATAATAATAATGTCCATTTAACAGTCCAAGCCATCAATCACACAAAATAATAATAATAATGTCCATTTAACAGTCCGAGCCATCAATCATACAAAACAATAATAATAATGTCCATTTAACAGTCCGAGCCATCAATCACACAAAACAATAATAATAATGTCCATTTAACAGACCGAGCCATCAATCATACAAAATAATAATAATAATAAAAATGTCCATTTAACAGTCCGAGCCATCAATCACACAAAATAATAATAATAATGTCCATTTAACAGACCGAGCCATCAATCATACAAAATAATAATAATAATAATAAAAATGTCCATTTAACAGTCCGAGCCATCAATCACACAAAATAATAATAATAATGTCCATTTAACAGACCGAGCCATCAATCATACAAAATAATAATAATAATAATAATGTCCATTTAACAGTCCGAGCCATCAATCACACAAAATAATAATAAAAATGTCCATTTAACAGACCGAGCCATCAATCATACAAAATAATAATAATAATAAAAATGTCCATTTAAAAGTCCAAGCCATCAATCACACAAAATAATAATAATGTCCATTTAGCAGTCCGAGCCATCAATCACACAAAACAATAATGATAATTATAGATATTTTTAGATATTTTAGGTATTTAGTTGTGTGTTTTTACTGTAAATTGCCCAGAGCCATCTGGGATGGGCAATAAATAAATCCCTACATAAATAAATAAATAAAATGTCAATTTAAAAGTCCAAGCCATCAATCACATAATAATAATAATAATGTTCATTTAATAGTCTGAGCCATCAGTCATATAATAATATCAATAATAATAATGACAATAATAATAAATAATACCTTTTTCTCCATTCTGGGCCTAATTTTCACCTCTACCTCGGCACCCTTTCCTTGGCTGGCCACTCTACCTAACAAAGGCGTAGGCGTCTCATGACTGGACATGATCGATGGGCCCCATGCACTCACTTGAGCAGCTGGGCCAGCCACCCGAGGGCCGGGCGCCGGCGGTACTTGTCTTCGTCCGAATCGATGTGGATTTCGGAGGATCTGCCCATCGCGCCGCCTTCCCGGGTGTCGTATACCTTCCGCGGAGAGGAGGCTGCAGGGAAGGAAGCAGGTGGTCGCCCCAGAGAATAGCATCATCATTTAGAGAATGACATCATCATCATAATCTTTATTTATACCCCGCCAACATCTCCCCAAAGGGATTATTTGCATAACGGGCTCTGATTGGCCAGCCTCAGAACTCCAACATTCTATGGCCCCAGACAGAGGGGATTGGTTGCCACTGAAATGGTATTTGCATAACGTACTCTGATAGGCCAACCGCATCCCACAATTCCAAGATGACTCAGAGGGAAAAGGAAATGCCCCAGGCAGCCACCAACTGCGGCCCACAGCAATGACGGATCAGGACCAAATTTGGCAAACAGGGGAACAATTGGCCGACTTCACAACCTGGTGTGGTTTAGGGCAGGACGGGCCACGAATGATGGGATTTGCAGTACATTCTCCTCATACACTTCCCAAACAACACTGTAGCCCCTAAAAATCACATACCACGCCCAAACGGCCCCAGACAGAGGGGATTGGCTGCCACTGAAGTCGTATTTGCATAACGGACTCTGAATGGCCATCCACATTCCAACATTCTAAGGTGACTCAAAGGAAAAGCCTCAGTCAGTCACCAACTGTGGACCACAGCAGTGACGGATCAGGACAAAAATTGGGAAACAGGGGCCCAATGGCCCACTTCACAACCTGGTATGGTTTAGGGCGGGGGGGGGAATTATGGGATTTGCAGTACCTTCACCTCATTCACTTCCAAAACAACACTGTAGCCCCTATACATCACAGACCAGGCCCAAAATTGCCAACAAGGCTTCCTTAACTTGATTTTCCTGACTAGGCCTCAGCTCATGGGATATTGTTAGGCTTCCTTAACTTGATTTTCCTGACTAGGCCCCCAACAATGACAGAACAAGACCAAACTTGCACACAGACCCCCCAAGATGCACACTACATCCTGGTGCAGTTTGAGGGAGGATGGACCATGGATGATGGGACTCGCAGTACCTTCACTAAGTTCCTGAGACCTCTGCGAGCCACATAAACATCTAATAGGAGCCAACCTTGGCACACAATGCCTTCCTCAAATAACCCGGGCACCGCCGGGTCCTCAGATAGTATATATATATATAAATAAAAATGTAATGTTCATCTGTGGGATTAACACACACTCAAAAACCACTGGGTGAATTGACACCAAATTTGGACGCGAGACCCCTCTCAGGCCAACGAGTGACCATCACTCATAAAAACACTGAAAAACACAGCAAAAGAGACTTTTAAAGCCAAAAAAATTACAACGCATGCACAGAACACAAATATATACACACACAAAACACATAGACCCCTTCCAGTCCGGCTTCCGTTCAGGCCATGGGGCGGAGACTGTCCTGGTCTCCATCACAGACCTACTCCGCTGCCATTTGGACCGAGGCGGATCGGCGCTGCTCGTGTTATTGGACCTCACGGCAGCGTTTGATACCGTCGATTACCAACTTTTGATACACAGGGGGCTATCCTCTCCCCGCTGTTATTTAACATCTACATGCGACCACTCGCCCAACTGGTACGGAGTTTTGGGCTGGAGTGTCATCAGTACGCGGATGGTACCCAGCTCATTCTGAGGTTGGACCCCGGGGCAGTCTCTGTACCCGATAATTTCCATCTTTGCCTTGAAGCCGTTACTGGATGGCTGCGAGCCAGTAAGTTGAAGGTGAACCCGCGAAGACGGAGATCTTGTGGCTGGGCCGCCCGGGGGGTAGCGACCCAGCTGCCAACGTTCGATGGTGTGGCCCTCTGCCCTCAGCCATCGGTAAAAGTCTGGGGGTCCGGCTGGACGCCCACCTGTCCTTGGAGGAGCAGATCGGCTGCACCTGCAGGACAGCATTCTACCACCTACGGTTGGCTAAGCGCCTGGCTCCCTACCTCTCCCAACGCGACCTTGCTACGGTGATCCAAGCCACGGTCATCTCGAGGCTCGATTACTGTAATGCGCTCTACATTGGCCTTCCCTTGTCGATGATCCGGAAGCTTAAGCTAGTGCAGCACGCCGCAGCCCGCCTCCTCCTGGGCGCTGCAAGGTCTGACCACGCGACTCCACTCTTGCGCGAGCTGCACTGGCTCCCGATTGAATTCCGGGTCCTCTTCAAGGTGTTAGTTCTCACCTTCAAGGCCATCTATGGTTTGGGGCCAGTGTACCTGAGGGAGCGACTTACCCCTTATGTGCCCGCGAGATCACTGCGCTCTGAGGAGCTTAACCTCCTTGAGGTGCCTTCCCTTGGAACCTGCAGACTGGCCACTACACGGCGGAGGGCATTCTCTGTAGCTGCCCCAAGTCTCTGGAACGGCCTCCCGGAGGAGATCCGCGCCATCCGCGCGCTTCTGCCCTTCCGCAAGGCCTTGAAGACTTGGCTCTTTAGGATGGCGTTCGGCCCTTAACTCAACTACATTGTGCCCCATGCCGCCTATGACTCCCCTAGATTCTCACCTTGTCCCCCCAGCCGTCGCTGAGGGCTAGTGTTTTTAACTTGTTTTAACTTTTTTTGATGTCTAATGTGTTTTAACCGTTTAATTTGTTTTACTACTCTCGATGTTTATGCTTCTTCTGTAAACCGCTCTGAGCTCCGGAGTGAGCGGTATACTAAATCGAAGTTAATAAATAAATAAATAAATATACACAGACTGGGCCACGGCAACGCTAGTATATATTATAGAGAGAGAGAGAGATGTGTACAGATAGCTATGAACGGGGCTGAGACAAGAGAAAGCGAGAGAAGTCTTATATTCATATTACTACACACACACAAACACACCAAGTGGCAGACATTCAACTTGCGTGAGGATCACCCGCATACCTATGCGAATGTTGACTGCTTAGGACAGCCAGACCCAATGCGGTCTCCTTTCCCGCGCACACATATACACACACAGGCGCACATATCTACCTGCGTTGATGGTGACCGGATCAGCGTTGAGGTCCTTCATGCTGATGACGGTGTGCGGCTCCTGCATCAGGGCTCCGTTGCTGAGGTTTGGCGGCGCTTGCGGAGGGGCCGGAGGGGGGCCGGGAGGGGCGCTCTGCTGGGCCGCCTCCTCGGAGCTCAGGGCTGAAGGAGAAGAGCAGAGGTGGGCCTTCGCCTGGGCTGGCTCCTTCCCCTGGAGCGGTGTCGAGTGAGGGACCCCGGGGCCGTTCCCCCAACGGAGAGACACAAGAGGCGGCCCCTGAAAGGCCAAGAGGCTGCCACGGCCTTGCTCCCACCGCCCGTTCCTCATCGGGGCCCCACTCACTGGTGAAACTGGACCAGTCGGTGTAGTCCGTCGCGTTGTGAGGGTCCGCCTCTGGAGCCGCCTCTGTCTCGTCAATCTGAATGGAATAATATTAATATTGATATTATTAATAATAATACCCCGCCACCATCTCCCCAGACGTTGAGTCTCCTTGTGGACAGAAAAAAAAACAGGGTATACATAATAATAATAAATTCAAATACTAATAATAGATACATAGCTGTTTTGAATCTCCTTGTGGACAGAAGAGTATACATGTAATAATAATAATAATAATAATCCAGCATAGTGATCTTGTTTGCTGTGCATGATGCTCCAAAGCGCGACGGCAGACCTCGAAGAAGGCGGCATATATATACGCTATCGTACTGATGGCAGCTTGTTCAACTTAAGCTGCCTGAGGGCTCGCACTAAGGCTCTAAACTATCTTATCCGTGAGCTGCTTTTTGCCGACGATGCTGCCCTTGTCGCCCATTCAGAATCAGCCCTGCAGCGCCTCACATCCTGCTTTGCAACAGCTGCAGAGCTGTAGAGCTGGAAGTCTGCCTGAAGAAAAGGGAAGTCCTCTACCAGCCCGCACCACAGGAAGAACACCACCATCCCCACATCAGCATAGGCGGATCTGTGCTTAAGTCCGTTCAGCAGTTCACCTCCCTGGGAAGCATCATCTCTTCAGGCGCCAAGATTGACAAAGAGATCGATCACAGATTAGCAAAGGCATAGAGTGCATTCGGAAGGCTTCACAAAAGAGTCTGGAGCAACAAGCACCTGAGGCAAAGCACCAAAATCAGTGTGTACAGAGCTGTCGTACTGTCTGTTCTCCTCTATGGCTCTGAAACATGGGTCACATATCGCCAACACCTACGACTCCTCGAACGCTTTCATCAGCGCTGTCTTCGCACAATCCTAAACGTACACTGGACCGACTATGTGACGAATGTTGCTGTCCTTGAGCAAGCAGGGGTCACCAGCGTTGAGGCCATGCTGTTGAGAACACGGCTGCGCTGGGCAGGGCACGAGGTCTCTAGGATGGAGGACCACCGCCTCCCAAAGATACTACTCTATGGTGAACTCGCCACGGGTCAGCGCAAGAGAGGCGTCCCCAAAAAGAGATATAAGGACTCCCTGAAACAACATCTCAGGCTCGGCCAGATTGACCACCAACAATGGTCTACCCTGGTCTCACATCGGGAGGCATGGAGACGCACTACCCACAATGCTGCGGCCTCTTTCGAGAAGACACGGCAAGCGGGTCTCGACAACGCAGAAAGAACCGCAACTTGGAAACAACATCACCCAAGAGACTTTCTACTGTGCTTTCTGCAACCGGACTTGCCTAAATCAGATTGGCCTTTTTAGTCATCAATGCGCTTGTAAAAAGCGTGGGATGAGTCCTTCCTAAGAATCTTCGTTTGCGAAGTAATGCCGAGAGAATGTTGTTGTGTTTCAAATAACAATAATAATAATACTTTCTAACACAAATAATAGATACATAGCTGCTTTGAATCTCCGAATGGAGGAAAAAGTGGGGGAATAAGAATAATAAATTCTAATAATAATAATAATAGGTGTATAAACACTTTTGAGTCTCCTTGTGGAGAGAAAAGCGGAGTATACATAAACATAATAATAATGCATTCTAATACCAGTAATAAATACATAAATAGACATCATAATAATAAATTCTAATATGAATAATCGATACATAGCTGCTTTGATTCTCCTTGTGAAGAAAAAAATGGGATATAAATATCATAATAATAGTAATAATAATAGGTGCTTAAACACCTTTGGGTCTCCTTGTGGAGAGAAAAAGCACGATATAATAATAATAATAATAGATGCATAAACACTTTTGAGTCTCCGTGTGGAGAGAAAATCAGAGTTTACATAAACATAATAATATTAATGCATTCTAATATTAGTAATAAATACATAAATAGTCATAATAATAATACATTATAAATAAATACATAAATACACATAATAATACATTCTAATAAATAATAGATACATAGCCGCTTTGAGTCTCCTTGTGGACAGAAAAAGCAGGATATAAATAACAATAATAATAATAATAACTGTTTTGAATCTCCTTGTGCACAGAAAAGTGGAGTATACATATAATAATAATAATCCAGCATAGTGATCTTGTTTGCTGTGTACTAATGTTGTTGTGTTGCAAATAATAATAATACTTTCTAATACAAATAATAGATTCATAGCTGCTTTGAATCTCCCATTGGAGGAAAAAGTGGGGGAATAATAATAATAATAAATTCTAATAATAACAATAATAGATGCATAAACACTTTTGAGTCTCCTTGTGGAGAAAAAAGCGGAGTCTACATAAACAATAATAATAACACATACTAATACCAGTAATAAATACATAAATAGTCATAATAATAATAATAAATTCTAATATGAATAATCGATACATAGCTGCTTTGAGTCTCCTTGTGAAGAAAAAAACAGGATATAAACATCATAATAATAGTAATAATAATAGGTGCATAAACACCTTTGGGTCTCCTTGTGGAAAGAAAAAGCACGATATAATAATAATAATAATAATAATAGGTGCATAAACACTTTTGAGTCTCCGTGTGGAGAGAAAAGCAGAGTATACATAAACATAATAATGCATTCTAATACCAGCAATAAATAAATAGTCATAATAATAATACATTCTAATATGAATAATTGATACATAGCCGCTTTGAGTCTCCTTGTGAAGAGAAAAAGCAGGATATAAACATAATAATAACAATAATAATAACAGGTGCATAAACACTTTTGAGTCTCCTTGTGGAGAGAAAAGAGAGTCTACATAAACATGACAATAATGCATTTTAATATTAGTAATAAATACATAAACACAATAATAATAATATATAATACGAGTTCTCCTCCTGCTCTCACCAGGGGGAGTCCCAGCCCGGGGCGGGCCCAGTTGACGGAGGCCAGCTTGTGGGTCAGGGCTGCGGCCACGGGGCTGACCAGGTTGGCGGGCGGGAAGAGGGGCCCCTGGCAACCGGGGCACTGGAAGCCAGCCGGGGCCGTGTTCCTGGGCAGGTGGGCCACCATCTCGTTCAGGCACGACCAGTGGAAGAGGTCTGCAGGAGGGAGAAGGAGAAGAAGAGGGACACCAGTGAGGAAAGGGCCAATGGGCAACCCTTGGGAAGGCAGTCCGGGTCCTGCAGTGGCCTTGGGGCTCCTAATGGCACCACCACGGCCATGCTACAGTGGCTCCGGGCCTTTGGAGTGACCCCCAGGCCTAGCTCAAGCACACGGGCACGAAACCAGAGAACTGACCATAGCAGACGAGGCGGACGGTCTCTTGGGTGGAAAGAAGGGTATTGCAGAGCCGGCAGTTGGGGTTGTAGTCGCTGTCCTGGAGCCACTGCAAGTACGACTGGACAATGCACTGCAAAGCAAGCGAGGGAGGCAAGAGCAAAAGATGACCATCATCATCATGTATTATGTTTATTTACACCTTCTATCTCTCTCCACTCATAAGCCTCTATTATTAGTATCAGAATATATTACCATGTATTATTATTAGTATTAGTATCAGACTCATTAGTATTAGACCAGGACTGCCCAACTGGCGGCCTGGGGGGACCGTACACGGCCCCCGAGCCCCTTCCCTATGGCCCCCCTAACCCCCTGCAAAACATCAGTTTTTATTTTTTTAAAAAATTTGGGAAAAAAATTCCAAAAATTTCGAGGGGCGCGAGAGTGAGGAGGAGGCGGAGGGAAGCCACGTCAGATGCCCTAGGGGCGGGACTTCCCCCCGCCTGTTCCTTGCTCGCGCCAGAGCGGGATCGGCGAGCCGCCCTCCGCCGTGTCCCTAGCTCTTGCAGCGGAGGGTGGCTCGCCGATCCCGCCCTGGCGCGCAAGCCCAGTGTCTTGCGCGACCCGCCCCTTTTTGGCGGGGCTGGGTGACGTCAGCTGTGGCGCCTTACGTCACCCTGCCGAAAAGGGGCGGGCCGCACAGGACGCTGGGCATGCACGCCAGGGCGGGAGCAGCCCCGCCCCCGCGAGCGGCCCTGCCCTCCGCTGCGGCCCCCAAGGTGATCAGTCACCTGAATTCCGGCCCTTGGGCCCGAAGAAGTTGGACAGCCCTGTATTAGACTATTAATAGTATTACACTCATAAGCCTCTATTATTAGTATTAGAATATATTAGATCAGTGTTTCCCAACCAGTGTGCCGTGGCACACTAGTGTGCCGTGAGCGAACATCAAGTGTGCCGTGGGAAATTGGAACCTCCGATCCCCTTCCTTCCCCCTCCTGCCCAACACTTTTTCTTCTCCGCTCGGGCTCCCTTCTTCCCAGCCTCGCTCTGCTCGCTTTGCCTCGCTTTGCTCTGGGGCGAGTCTGCGCAGTAGCGCCCGCACGGGTCACGCCTTCCTCCCTCCCCCCCCCCTCCTGAACACGCTCACGCTGCCCCCTCGGATCAAAATGGCAGCAGAAGCGGCAGTGGAGAAGGAAAAGTGAGTGTTGGGCAGGAGGGGGAAGAAAGGGCGCGAAGGGGGAGGGGGAGGAAGAGGTCTCTCTCCAAAGCTGGACCTTCCAGGTGTTTTGGACTCCAACTCCCACCAACCTCAGGCCCTTTTCCTTCCCCCCCTCAGCCACTTAAGCAGGAAAGGGCCTCAGGCTGTTAGGAATGGTGGGAGTTGGAGTCCAAAGCACCCAGAGGGCCGAGGTTTTCCCACGCCTGTTTGAGGGACCTTAAAGTGGTGAGCCTCCTTCCAACATTGTGATTCTGGATAGAAAACAAACAACAACATAACATTGTTTGAGTCCACAGTGCTCTTTCGGTGTAGGTGAACTACAACTTCCAAACTCAAGGTCAATTCCCAAGCAAACCCTTTCAGTACTTTCTGTTGGTAATGAGAGTTCAATATGCCAAGTTTGGTTCAATTCCATTGTTCCAAGAGTTCAGGATGCTCTTTGATTGTGTGTTAACTATAAATCCCAGAAACTGTAACTCCCAAATGTCTATTTACCCAAACTCCATCTGTGTTCACATTTGGGCATATTGAGTATTCATGCCAAGTTTGGTCCTGATCCAACATTGTTTGAGTCCACAGTGCTCTCTTAACATAGGTGAACTACAACTCCAAAACCCAAGGTCAATGCCCACCGAACTCTTATAGTATTTTCTCTTGGTTATGGGAGTTGGAGTCCAAAGCACCCAGAGGGCCGAAGTGAGACTGGCTAAATTATCCCTTCCTTCCAGAACTCTTTCCTTCAAAGGCATTCCCCTTGGTGCGCTCAGCAACAACAACAACTTTACCTTGTTGTGATTGGCGACTATGCAGTGCTCGCAGACGTTGACGCGGTGCTCGAAGCAGAAAAGGTTGGTCACCTTCCTCTTGGGGCATTTGCACAGCCCCATGGCAGAGCCTGCAGCAGGAGGAAGGAAAAGGGATTCAATAGTCAGGAGATACACACCCACACACACATTACTGATAGGTTGATGAAAGCTGGGGCTAACAGCAGGAGCTCACCCCGCTCTCCAGATTCAAATCTCTGACCTTTTGATCAGCAAGTTCCGCAGCTTGGTGGTTTAACCCAGTGTTTTTCAACCTTTCTTGAGCCGCGGCACACTTTTTACATGTACAAAACCCTGGGGCACACCACCAACCAAAATGGCACAAAACGACACTCTAACACAGTCATACAGATAGTTAATATGTTTTTAAATGTATTTATACACTCAGTGTGAAACCTGGGCCTGTTTAAATGAACTCAACAGAGATATCCTGGCAGGAATGGCAGGAAGACACACACTTCCCACACAGAACTCCCATCACCAAGAGAAAATGCCATAAGAGTTTGGTGGGCATTGACCTTGGGTTTGGGAGTTGTAGTTCACCTCTATCCAGAGAGCACTGTGGACTCAAACAATGTTGGATCAGGACCAAACTTGGCATGAATACTCAAAATGCCCAAATGTGAACACAGATGGAGTTCAGGGGAAATAGACATTTGGGAGTTGTAGTTCCTGGGATTTATAGTTCCCCTACAATCAAAGAGCATTCTGAACCCCACCAATGATAGAACTGGGCCAAACTTCCCACACAGAGCCCCCAGGAGGCAAGAGGAGGCCTCTACTTGGGGAAAGGGAGGCGGGCCTTCCCAATGCATGGAGAGGGAGAGACCAAGGAGACAGCGGGTGGGGAGGGGGGGTGTTGTAATTTTGTGCCTTTATCGAGGTAGGTTTCTTAGGGTTTTTATACTTCAACACACTAGACTCTCCCCCCCCCTTCCTGGAGGTTCCAATTTTCCACGGCACACCTCATGACCGCTCACGGCACACTAGTGTGCCCCGGCACACTGGTTGGGAAACACTGCTATAGAGAAACCGTATAGGGTCTCGAAGAAAAACAACAACGCAGAAAGAACCGCAACTTGGAAACAACATCACCCAAGGAGACTCTCTGCTGTGCATTCTGCGACCGGGCTTGCCTGTCTCAGATTGGCCTTTTTAGTCATCAACGTGCTTGTAAAAAGCATGGGATGAGTCCTTCCTAAAGAATCTTCATTCGCGAAGTAATGCCGAGAGAGAGATCATCATTACATTACTATAATAATAATAATAACAATAATTAATTTAAACAAATAACTTATATATTATTAAAATTATTAAAATATATTTAATAGGTTATTGAGCAGTAATTTAATAACAAAGCAATATCTATCATTTATTTATTCATTATTATTATTTTTTTTTTTGAGAAGACATGCCGAACGGGTCTCGATAACGCAGAAAGAAGCGCAACTCGGAAATGACATCACCCAAGGAGACTCTCTGCTGTGCTTTCTGCGACCGGGCTTGCCTGTCTCAGGTTGGCCTTTTTGGTCACCAACGACGACATCACCCAAGGAGACTCTCTGCTGTGCTTTCTGCAACCGGGCTTGCCTGTCTCAGGTTGGCCTTTTTAGTCACCAACGACGACATCACCCAAGGAGACTCTCTGCTGTGCTTTCTGCAACCGGGCTTTCTGCCTGTCTCAGGCTGGCCTTTTTAGTCACCAACGACTGTGCTTTCTGAATCTAGACATCACCCAAGGAGACTCTCTGCTGTGCTTTCTGCAACCGGGCTTGCCTGTCTCAGGTTGGCCTTTTTGGTCACCAACGACGACATCACCCAAGGAGACTCTCTGCTGTGCTTTCTGCAACCGGGCTTGCCTGTCTCAGGCTGGCCTTTTTAGTCACCAACGACGACATCACCCAAGGAGACTCTCTGCTGTGCTTTCTGCAACCGGGCTTGCCTGTCTCAGGTTGGCCTTTTTGGTCACCAACGACGACATCACCCAAGGAGACTCTCTGCTGTGCTTTCTGCAACCGGGCTTGCCTGTCTCAGGCTGGCCTTTTTAGTCACCAACGACGACATCACCCAAGGAGACTCTCTGCTGTGCTTTCTGCAACCGGGCTTGCCTGTCTCAGGCTGGCCTTTTTAGTCACCACCGACGACATCACCCAAGGAGACTCTCTGCTGTGCTTTCTGCAACCGGGCTTGCCTGTCTCAGGTTGGCCTTTTTAGTCACCAACGGGAACAACATCACCCAAGGAGACTCTCTGCTGTGCTTTCTGCAACCGGGCTTGCCTGTCTCAGGTTGGCCTTTTTAGTCACCAACGACGACATCACGCAAGGAGACTCTCTGCTGTGCTTTCTGCGACCGGACTTGCCTGTCTCAGGTTGGCCTTTTAGTCACCAACGGGAACAACATCACCCAAGGAGACTCTCTGCTGTGCTTTCTGCAACCGGGCTTGCCTGTCTCAGGTTGGCCTTTTTAGTCACCAACGCTGTGCATCACCCAAGGGCCTTTTTAGTCAGAAACGAGTCTGCTGCTGTGCTTTCTGCAACCGGGCTTGCCTGTCTCAGGTTGGCCTTTTAGTCACCAACGACAACATCACCCAAGGAGGCTGTGCTTTCTGCAACCGGGCTTGCCTGTCTCAGGTTGGCCTTTTTAGTCACCAACGACGACATCACCCAAGGAGACTCTCTGCTGTGCTTTCTGCAACCGGGCTTGCCTGTCTCAGGTTGGCCTTTTTAGTCGCCAACACGACATCATGCAAGGAGACTCTCCGCTGTGCTTTCTGCAACCGGGCTTGCCTGTCTCAGGTTGGCCTTTTTAGTCACCAACGACGACATCACCCAAGGAGACTCTCTGCTGTGCTTTCTGCAACCGGGCTTGCCTGTCTCAGGTTGGCCTTTTTGGTCACCAACGACGCTTGACATCACCCAAGGAGACTCTCTGCTGTGCTTTCTGCAACCGGGCTTGCCTGTCTCAGGTTGGCCTTTTTAGTCACCAACGAACATCACCCAAGAGACTCTCTGCTGTGCTTTCTGCAACCGGGCTTGCCTGTCTCAGGATGGCCTTTTTAGTCACCAAACAACATCACCCACATCACCCAAGGAGACTCTCTGCTGTGCTTTCTGCGACCGGGCTTGCCTGTCTCAGGTTGGCCTTTTTAGTCACCAACGAAAGACATCACCCAAGGAGACTCTCTGCTGTGCTTTCTGCAACCGGGCTTGCCTGTCTCAGGTTGGCCTTTTAGTCACCAACGACTACACATCACCCAAGGAGACTCTCTGCTGTGCTTTCTGCAACCGGGCTTGCCTGTCTCAGGTTGGCCTTTTTGTCACCAACCGGGCTTGCCTGAGGCGACATCACCCAAGGAGACTCTCTGCTGTGCTTTGCCTGTCTCAGGCTGGCCTTTTTAGTCACCAACGACTTCACCCAAGCCTGTCTCAGGGCTTGCCTTCTTAATCACCACCGACGACATCACCCAAGGAGACTCTCTGCTGTGCTTTCTGCAACCGGGCTTGCCTGTCTCAGGTTGGCCTTTTTAGTCACCAACGACGACATCACGCAAGGAGACTCTCTGCTGTGCTTTCTGCAACCGGGCTTGCCTGTCTCAGGTTGGCCTTTTGGTCACCAACGACGACATCACGCAAGGAGACACTCCGCTGTGCTTTCTGCGACCGGGCTTGCCTGTCTCAGGTTGGCCAGTCACCAACGACGACATCACGCAAGGAGACTCTCTGCTGTGCTTTCTGCGACCGGGCTTGCCTGTCTCAGGTTGGCCTTTTTAGTCACCAACGGCGACATCATGCAAGGAGACTCTCTGCTGTGCTTTCTGCAACCGGGCTTGCCTGTCTCAGGTTGGCCTTTTTAGTCACCAACGACGACATCACGCAAGGAGACTCTCTGCTGTGCTTTCTGCAACCTCAGGCTTGCCTGTCTCAGGCTGGCCTTTTTAGTCACCAACTTGCCTGTCTCACATCACGCAAGGAGACTCTCCGCTGTGCTTTCTGCAACCGGGCTTGCCTGTCTCAGGTTGGCCTTTTTAGTCACCAACGACGACATCACGCAAGGAGACTCTCTGCTGTGCTTTCTGCGACCGGGCTTGCCTGTCTCAGGTTGGCCTTTTTAGTCACCAACGACGACATCACGCAAGGAGACTCTCTGCTGTGCTTTCTGCGACCGGGCTTGCCTGTCTCAGGTTGGCCTTTTTAGTCACCAACGACGACATCACGCAAGGAGACTCTCTGCTGTGCTTTCTGCGACCGGGCTTGCCTGTCTCAGGTTGGCCTTTTTAGTCACCAACGACGACATCACCCAAGGAGACTCTCTGCTGTGCTTTCTGCGACCGGGCTTGCCTGTCTCAGGCTGGCCTTTTTAGTCACCAACGACGACATCACGCAAGGAGACTCTCTGCTGTGCTTTCTGCGACCGGGCTTGCCTGTCTCAGGTTGGCCTTTTTAGTCACCAACGACGACATCACCCAAGGAGACTCTCTGCTGTGCTTTCTGCAACCGGGCTTGCCTGTCTCAGGTTGGCCTTTTTAGTCACCAACGACGACATCACGCAAGGAGACTCTCTGCTGTGCTTTCTGCGACCGGGCTTGCCTGTCTCAGGTTGGCCTTTTTAGTCACCAACGTCACCAAGACTCTCTGCTGTGCTTCACGCAAGGAGACTTGCTCTGCTGTGCTTTCTGCATCACGCAAGGAGACTCTCTGCTGCTTGCCTGTCTCAGGTTTGACTTTTTAGTCACCAACGACGTCATCACGAAAGGTGTAACTCTGCTGTGCTTTGTGGGACCGGGCTTGCCTGTCTCAGGTTGGCCTCACCCAAGGAGACTCTCTGCTGTGCTTTCTGCGACCGGGCTTGCCTGTCTCAGGTTGGCCTTTTTAGTCACCAACGACGACATCACGCAAGGAGACTCTCTGCTGTGCTTTCTGCAACCGGGCTTGCCTGTCTCAGGTTGGCCTTTTTAGTCACCAACGACGACATCACGCAAGGAGACTCTCTGCTGTGCTTTCTGCGAACCGGGCTTGCCTGTCTCAGGTTGGCCTTTTTAGTCACCAACGACGACATCACGCAAGGAGACTCTCTGCTGTGCTTTCTGCGACCGGGCTTGCCTGTCTCAGGTTGGCCTTTTTAGTCACCAACGACGACATCACGCAAGGAGACTCTCTGCTGTGCTTTCTGCGACCGGGCTTGCCTGTCTCAGGTTGGCCTTTTTAGTCACCAACGACGACATCACGCAAGGAGACTCTCTGCTGTGCTTTCTGCGACCGGGCTTGCCTGTCTCAGGTTGGCCTTTTTAGTCACCAACGACGACATCACGCAAGGAGACTCTCTGCTGTGCTTTTAGTCACCTGCATCACCCAAGAGACTCTCTGCTGTGCTTTCTGCAACCGGCTTGCCTGTCTCAGGTTGGCCTTTTAGTCACCAACGACGACATCACGCAAGGAGACTCTCCGCTGTGCTTTCTGCGACCGGGCCACCAGTCACCAACGACGACATCACCCAAGGAGACTCTCTGCTGTGCTTTCTGCGACCGGGCTTGCCTGTCTCAGGTTGGCCTTTTTAGTCACCAACGACGACATCACGCAAGGAGACTCTCTGCTGTGCTTTCTGCGACCGGGCTTGCCTGTCTCAGGTTGGCCTTTTTAGTCACCAACGACGACATCACCCAAGGAGACTCTCTGCTGTGCTTTCTGCGACCGGGCTTGCCTGTCTCAGGCTGGCCTTTTTAGTCACCAACGACGACATCACGCAAGGAGACTCTCTGCTGTGCTTTCTGCGACCGGGCTTGCCTGTCTCAGGCTGGCCTTTTTAGTCACCAACGACGACATCATGCAAGGAGACTCTCTGCTGTGCTTTCTGCGACCGGGCTTGCCTGTCTCAGGTTGGCCTTTTTAGTCACCAACCACGACATCACGCAAGGAGACTCTCTGCTGTGCTTTCTGCGACCGGGCTTGCCTGTCTCAGGTTGGCCTTTTTAGTCACCAACGACGACATCACGCAAGGAGACTCTCTGCTGTGCTTTCTGCGACCGGGCTTGCCTGTCTCAGGCTGGCCTTTTTAGTCACCAACGAATAACAGTAATAACAATAATACAACAATAACAACAATAACAATACTCTACTATGAGCGAATGACGTGATTCCACACCAACGGGCAAATGGCATTTAAAGCGGTATCGACCCGCGTTACCTCCCCGGCGCGGCTCCTTGGCCCAGGCCTGCTCCTTCTCCGGCCTCTTTCCGCCTTCTGCCACGTCTCTTCCGGCCAAAGTCGCGCGCCTGTGAAGAGAGAAAAGGAAGCCGAGGTGGGTCGACTCTCGCGAGATTTGGGTTTTTTTTTTTGCCTCTCCTAAAATGGCGCCGGTTGGTTTTGTTTCCTCTCAGTAGCTAAAATGGGAAAAGCCAAGTGGCAGTCAATTCTCGCGGGATGTTAAGGCTTCTCGCGGGATTTAGAGTTGCCTCTCCTAGAATGGCGCCAGTTGGTTTTGCTTCCTCTCAGTAGCTAAAATGGGAAAAGCCAAGTGGGAGTCAATTCTCGCGGGATGTTAAGGCTTCTCGCGGGATTTAGTGTGGCCTCTCCTAAAATGGCGCCGGTTTTTTGGTTTCCTCTCAGTAGCTAAAATGGGAAAAGCCAAGTGGCAGTCAATTCTCGCGGGATGTTAAGGCTTCTCGCGGGATTTAGTGTTGCCTCTCCTAAAATGGCGCCGGTTGGTTTTGTTTCCTCTCAGTAGCTAAAATGGGAAAAGCCAAGTGGCAGTCAATTCTCGCGGGATGTTAAGGCTTCTCGCGGGGTTTCGTTTTGCCTCTCCTAAAATGGCGCCGATAGGTTTTGTTTCCTCTCAGTAGCTAAAATGGGAAAAGCCAAGTGGCAGTCAATTCTCGCGGGATGTTATGGCTTCTCGCGGGATTTAGTGTTGCCTCTCCTAAAATGGCGCCGGTTTTTTTGTTTCCTCTCAGTAGCTAAAAATGGGAAAAGCCAAGTGGCAGTCAATTCTCGCGGGATGTTATGGCTTCTCGCGGGGTTTAGTTTTGCCTCTCCTAAAATGGCGCCGGTTTTTTTTATCGTTAGCTAAATGAGATAGATAAGCCAAGTGGCAGTCTATTCTCGCGAGTTGTTATGAAGTCTCGCGGGATTTAGCCTTGCCTCTCCTAAAATGGCGCCGCTTGTTCCATTGCTTTGCTTCTGCTCTTCCCTTGCGGTGATGTCACTTCCTGCCTGGCGGTGGCGGGCGATTTCGAAGCCAGGCAGGCAGGAAGGGAAGGCAAGGGAAGAGGCGGCGATGGCGGGAGGAGGCCGCGGCCTGGCGAGGCGGGCTCGCTCCGCAGGGGAGGCCCGGGCAGGTAGGCCGCAAGCCTGGGGCATGGGACTCCCCAAAGGAAGGCTCGGCTCGGGCCTTCCCTCCAGGGCTTTCGGGCTCCAACTCCCTGAACTCCCTTCCAGGGCGCTCAATGGCCTTGCAGCTTCGAAGCCTGGCCTGGCTGCCACTTCTCCTCAGCCACCGTTCCCCGTGGGGGCTTTGCTGGCCCCCTCTGGTACTTGATGAGCACTCAATGGCCTTGCAGCTTCGAAGCCTGGCTGCTTCCTGCCTTGCATTTCTCCTCAGCCTGTTGCTGGCCCTCAATCCTGCCACTTCTCCTCAGAGGTTGTTGGCCCACTTGATGAGCACTCAATGGCCTTGCAGCTTCAAAGCCTGGCTGTCCCTTCTGCCACTTCTCCCTGGGGGGGCTGCTGGCCCACTTGATTGGCACTCAATGGCCTTGCAGCTTCGAAGCCTGGCTGCTTCCTGCCTGGGTAGGGGGGCATTACCTGCTGCCCCCGGTGTTTCCCCCTCCCCCCATTTTAACCCCCTCCCTTTCCTCTTCCAGGGGTCCTTTCCTCTCCTCCGAGGCCAAGGAGGTCTCGACACGCAGCGGAGGCTTCGTCCGGAAGGAAGGCGTGTTTGCAGCCCGGCAGGACGGACGTCGCTTCGGTGCGTCGCGTAAATGGAACCCGTGGAATCTTCACGTTGGAAGGGGCCCCCAGAGGCCACCCGGCCCGACCTTCTAAGACATAGATAGAGACAGAGATGGAGAGAATCCTCGGGTTCGGCGGGGGTCCCAGAGGCCGCCCGGCCCGCCCGTATTCATTTGTATTTATTTACTTCACAACCTTGATTGGGATGCCGCCCTTCTCCTCGGCCCCGAAGGCACTCAGAGCGGCTCACGAGCAAAAGGCAAACGCAATGAGCGGGAATTATTGCCACAGCACAACATCCATATGACATATCACAATACCACATTGAACTATACAAATACAATAAGCTATGCCTTACTAAACTAAATGTCAACAAATCACCAGGGCCAGACGGCATCCACCCCAGAGTTCTTAAGGAACTCAAGTGTGAAATTGCTGAAATTCTAGCCAAAATATATAACCTTTCTCTAAGATCAGGCACTGTACCCGAGGACTGGAGGGAGGCAAATGTAACTCCGATCTTCAAGAAAGGATCCAGGGGTGATCCAGGAAATTATAGGCCAGTTAGTCTAACCTCAGTTCCAGGCAAAGTGATGGAAACCATTATTAAAGAAAAAATTACTAAGCACATAGAAGAACAGGCATTGCTGAAGGAAAATCAACATGGTTTCTGCAAAGGCAAATCATGTCTTACTAACTTGTTAGAATTCTTTGAGGGTGTAAATAAACACATAGATAAAGGGGACCCAGTCGATATTGTTTACCTTGACTTTCAAAAGGCTTTTGACAAAGTCCCTCACCAAAGGCTTCTAAACAAGCTCTTCAGCCATGGAATCAGGGGACAGGTCTTGTCCTGGATTGGAACCTGGCTAAACTGTAGGAAACAAAGGGTGGTAATAAATGGACATTTCTCTGGGTGGAAAGAGGTGAGAAGTGGCGTACCCCAAGGCTCAGTCTTAGGGTCGTTACTTTTTAATTTATTCATAAATGACCTGGATGTAGGAGTGAATTCTGAGGTAGCAAAGTTTGCAGACGACACTAAATTGTTCAGGGTAGTTAAAAATGAAACTGATTGTAAAGAGCTCCAGAAAGATCTCTTGAAATGGAGTGAATGGGCAACAAAGTGGCAAATGCATTTTAACCTAAACAAGTGTAAAGTCATGCACATCGGGGCAAAGAACCCCAAATACACCTACCAATTGATGGGGTCAAAGCTTTCCGAGACAAACCAGGAAAGGGATCTTGGGGTTTTGATGGACAGCTCAATGAAGATGTCAACCCAGTGCGCTGCAGCAGTGAAAAAAGCAAATTCTATGCTTGGCATGATCAGGAAGGGAATCGAAAATAGGTCGGCAAATGTTGTATTGCCTCTCTACAAATCTATGGTGAGGCCACATTTGGAGTACTGTGTACAATTCTGGTCTCCGCACCTCAAGAAGGATATAACGGAACTGGAAAAGGTACAAAAAGGGCAACAAGAATGATCCAAGGGATGGAGCAGCTCCCTTATGAAACCAGGTTGCAACGCCTTGGTCTTTTCAGCCTTGAAAGACGGCGTTTAAGAGGTGACGTGATCGAAGTGTATAAAATCATGCGTGGGATAGAAAAGGGGAATAAAGAAAAACTATTTTCTTTGTCACAAAACACTAGGACTAGAGGGCACTCCCTGAAGCTCCAAGGTAGGAAAGTTAGGACTAATAAAGGGAAATATTCCTTCACCCAGAGAAAGGGTCATTGGGTTATGGAACTCACTTCCAGAGGAGGTTGTGACAGCGGTCAGCCTGGACAGCTTCAAGGCAGGATTAGACAGATTCGTGGACACCAAGTGTATCGGTAGTTACTGAAAAGGACATTCAAGTGCCACCTCGAGTTGGTTGAGGCAGGCAGGATTTCCCCGGGTACTGGTTGTGGGGGGTCAGGAGCAGGTGAGGGTTTTGCCCTCCCTTCTGCTCGAGATCCCTGTGTACAACTGGTGGGCCACTGTGTGACACAGAATGCTGGACTAGATGGGCTGAGGTCCGATTCAGCATGGCACTTATGTTCTTATGTATCGCAATATTATTAGCAATATTGCATGTAACATCTATTATATAAAGGGGTTCCCGTCATGGAACGACCGTCCTAGGAAGAGAAACCTTCCAAGGCAGAGACACCAAACTTGGCAACAAAAATAGACCTCAAGCACGGAAGGTTTTTAGCAAAGAAACTTCCCCCCCAAAACCTAGAAGGCCCCCAAAACAACGACACAAAAAAACTACATTTCCCAGCGTCCTCCGCAGCTACCAACGAATCTCCCAGCCTCTACATTCTGACAACATGATTGGTTGCCAATGAGGCAGTATTTGCATAACGCCTCTATTGGCCAGCCAACATGAACGTTTCCGACCCATAATAAACTGGCAGAGGAGGATAAGGCAAAGGCCTGAGGCAGTCGCCAACACGAACACCCCATTCACTTCCCACAGAAAATTTAAACCCCTACAGATCACAGACCACGCCCAAAATTGACAGTAAGGCTTCATTAACTTGAATTTCCCGACTAGGCCTCAGCTCATGGGACATTGTGTATGGCCTGAATTGACAGTAAGGCTTCATTAACTTGATTTTCGCGACTAGGCCTCAACTCATGGGACATTGTGTATGGCCTGAATTGACAGTAAGGCTTCATTAACTTGAATTTCCCGACTAGGCCTCAGCTCATGGGACATTGTGTATGGCCTGAATTGACAGTAAGGCTTCATTAACTTGATTTTCGCGACTAGGCCTCAGCTCATGGGACATTGTGTATGGCCTGAATTGACAGTAAGGCTTCATTAACTTGATTTTCGCGACTAGGCCTCAGCTCATGGGACATTGTGTATGGCCTGAATTGACAGTAAGGCTTCATTAACTTGATTTTTCGCGACTAGGCCTCAGCTCATGGGACATTGTGTATGGCCTGAATTGACAGTAAGGCTTCATTAACTTGATTTTTGGGACGCGACTAGGCCTCAGCTCATGGGACATTGTGTATGGCCTGAATTGACAGTAAGGCTTCATTAACTTGATTTTCGCGACTAGGCCTCAGCTCATGGGACATTGTTTATAGCCTGAATTGACAGTAAGGCTTCATTAACTTGATTTTCGCGACTAGGCCTCAGCTCATGGGACATTGTGTATGGCCTGAATTGACAGTAAGGCTTCATTAACTTGATTTTCGCGACTAGGCCTCAGCTCATGGGACATTGTTTATAGCCTGAATTGACAGTAAGGCTTCATTAACTTGATTTTCGCGACTAGGCCTCAGCTCATGGGACATTGTGTATGGCCTGAATTGACAGTAACCTACCTTGGCACACAGAGCCCCTATGACCCATGCTACACTATACTACAGTTTGGAGGAGGGTGGACCATGGATTATGGGACTTGAAGTACCTCCATGGATAATGGGATTTGTAGTACTTCAAAACCCATCATTCCCCACAGACCACTGTGTCCAAGAACCAAGATCAATAAAGACCAAACTTGGCAAACAATGCACCCCATGACCCACACTCCATCCGACTGCAGATTACAGGAGGACACACCATGGATGATGGGATTTCAAGTACCTCCACTCACTTCCAAAGTACCCCACCCACACACGCACCAACCTCTACATCAACACAGCAGACGGAAAGAAAAAAACATTGTATATCCACAAGCTCTGCAGAACGCCAGCAACACCACACACCGACAACTCCCCAGGACTCCAACATCCCACCCACCAGAACAACCCACAACGACACAGCCATGACCCCAACAACACCATAACTAACAACAATTCCAACCCTTACATACTCAGACTTTCTCGCATCTCCTAAATAGGGCACAGCAACGCCTGCCGGGTACAGCTAGTAGGGTCACCGATCATAACCGCCCCGTTATGATCGGTGACCCTACTCGATCTCTCCCAGCAGAGAACCATCCCGCTAGATGGGACAATAAATGGGCTCAGTCTCTATAATGAAAACCCATTCATTGCTTGGCTAGGCTTCGGTGGGAGGGGGCCCTAAAGGTCATCCAACCATCAATACAATATACAACACAATTCGATCTCTCCTAGCAGGTGGCCACCCAGCCAATATAGCTCAATCTTGTCCATACAAGCCCATTCCTTTCTTTCCTTATGGCAGTGTTTTTCAACCTTTTTTGAGCCGTGACACATTTTTTACATTTCCAAAATCCTGGGGCACACCACCAACCAAAATGACACAAAACGACACTCGAACACAGTCATACATATAGTTAATATGTTTTTAAATGTATTTATACACTCAGTGTGAAACCTGGGCCAGTTTCGATGAACACAACATAGATATCCTGGCAGGAATGGCAGAAAAGACACAAACTTCCCTGACACCAATGAACTCCCATAACCAAGAGAAAATGCTATAAGAAATTTGGTGGGTATTGACCTTGAGTTTTGGAGTTGTAGTTCACCTATATCCAGAGAGCACTGTGGGCTGAAATAATGTTGGATCGGGACCAAACTTGGCATGAATACTCAATATGCCCAAATGTGAACACAGATGGAGTTTGGGGAAAATAGACCTTGACATTTGGGAGTTACAGTTTTTGGGATTTATAGTTAACACACAATCAAAGAGCATCCTGAACTCTTGCAACAATGGAATTGAACCAAACTTGGCCTATTGAACGCTCATTAGCAACAGAAAGTACTGGAAGGGTTTGCTTGGGAATTGACCTTGAGTTTGGAAGTTGTAGTTCACCTACACCCAGAGAGCACTGTGGACTCAAACAATGTTATGTTATGTTGATGTTTGTTTTCACAATGTTGGAAGGAGGCTCACCACTTTAAGGTCCTTCAAAGAGGCATGGGGAAACTTCGGCCCTCTGGGTGCTTTGGACTCCAACTCCCACCATTCCTCACAGCCTGAGGCCCTTTCCTGCTTGCTTGAGTGGCTGAGGGGGGAAAAAGGAAGAAAGGCCTGAGGCTGCTAGGAATGGGTGGGAGTTTGGAGTCCAAAACACCTGGAAGGTCCAAGTGTGCCCATGCCAGCTTTGGGTGGGAGTTGGAGTCCAAAACACCTGGAAGGTCCAAGTGTGCCCATGCCAGCTTTGGACAGAGACCGCTTTCTCCCCCTCCTTCGCGGCCTTCCTTCCCCCTCCTGCCCAACACTTACTTTGTTTTCTCCGCTGCCGCTTCTGCCGCCATTTTGATCCGAGGGGGCAGCGTGAGCGTGTTCAGGGGGGGGGGAGGGAGGAAGGCGTGACCCGTGCGGGCGCTACTGCGCAGACTCGCCCCAGAGCAAAGCGAGGCCAAGCGAGCAGAGCGAGGCTGGGAAGAAGGGAGCCCGAGCGGAGAAGAAAAAGTGTTCGGCAGGAGGGGGAAGGAAGGGGATCGGAGGTCCCAATTTCCCACGGCACACCTGAGGATCGCTCACGGCACGCTAATGTGCCACGGCACACTGGTTGGGAAACACTGCGTTATGGAACCCTAATGGGCTTGGAAGGGACCCCTAAAGGTCACCCAACCCAATACACTACTATCAGGTGTTTGTGCGACTGATTGATGTATGGGCCGCATGTCCACACATCACCCCATTGCGGGGGACTCAGGGCAATGGTCACATCCATGGTCGGAACCTGACTGTTGGGGTCTGCATCGTGTATCCGTGGAAACCATTCCGATGCGTACAGCCCTGATTCCCCACTTTCCTTTCGTTCGAGAGGAAAGCCAGTGCAATTTCGAGATCTGGGGTGTTTTGTCTCGTTTCCGGAAGCGAAGGCCACATTCCGGTCAGTATCCCAGCAGCCCCAGCCGAGGGGTTTAAACCCCCCCCCCCCAATAATGTGCTTCTTTTTTGGTTAAACCTTTGCTGTGAAAGGGTCAAAGGGCGGGGAGGGGGGGGAGACAAAGCGCCCCTTCCGTTCAGGAGCCAAACAAGACGGGCCTCACGCCAGCCGCCCATTGGGGGTCCCTTATGGAAAATAGGATTGGAGTTATAGTTCACCTGCCATCAAAAGGCATCCTGAACATTTCTCCTCCCCATTTGGAGGCTCCGATGGCAGAGCGGTCACCTCCAGATTGGACTACTGCAATGCACTCTACGTGGGGCTGCCCTTGAAGACGGCCCGGAAGTCTCAATTGGTCCAGCGGGTGGCAGCCAAATTGCTAACTGGAGCGACTTACCCCCTGTTTAAGGAGCTCCGTTGGCTGCCGGTCATCTTCCGGTCCCAATTCAAGGTGCAGGCCGTCACCTACACCAGTGTTTCCCAACCTTTTTTGAGCCGCGGCACAGTTTTTACATTGACAAAATCCTGGGGCACACCACCAACCAAAATGACACTCTATCGACACTCTAACACAGTAATACACATAGTTAATATGTTTCTAAATGTATTTATACACTCAGTGTGAAACCTGGGCCTGTTTCGATGAACACAACATAGATATCCTGGCAGGAATGGCAGAAAGACACACACAAAGGTCTTGCTCAACAGCTGGGAGTTATAGTTCACCCGCAATCGAAGAGCATTCTGAACTCCACCAATGATGGAATGGAATCAAACTTCCCACAAACAACTCCCATAACCAAGAGAAAATGCTATAAGAGTTTGGTGGGTATTGACCTTGAGTTTTGGAGTTGTAGTTCACCAACATCCAGAGAGCACTGTGGACTCAAACAATGTTGGATCAGGACCAAACTTGGCATGAATACTCAATATGCCCAAATGTGAACGCAGATGGAATTCAGGGGAAAATAGACCTTGACATTTGGGAGTTCCAGTTTCTGGGATTTATAGTTAACACACAATCAAAGAGCATCCTGAACTCTTGCAACAATGGAATTGAACCAAACTTGGCCTATTGAACTCTCATTACCAACGGAAAGTACTGAAAAAAGGGTTTGCTTGGGAATTGACCTTGAGTTTGGAAGTTGTAGTTCACCTACACCCAGAGAGCACTGTGGGCAGGAGGGGGAAGAAAGGGTATTGGAGGTTCCCATTTCCCACAGCACACCTGATGATCGCTCACGGCACCCTAGTGTGCCACGGCACACTGGTTGGGAAACACTGCCTTAGGGAAAATAGGATTGGAGTTATAATTCACCTGCCACCCAAAGGCATCCTGAACATTTCTCCTGAACTCCTCCCCATTTGGAGGCTCCGATGGCAGAGCGGTCACCTCCAGATTGGACTACTGCAATGCACTCTACGTGGGGCTGCCCTTGAAGATGGTCCAACCCAGATTGCTAACTGGACCGACTTACAGGGGAGCGGTCAACCCCCTGTTTAAGGAGCTCCTTTGGCTGCCGTTCATCTTCCGGTCCCAATTCAAGGTGCAGGCCGTCACCTACAAGGCCCTGAACGATCTGGGACCCGCCTACCTGCGTGACCGCATTTCCGTCTACGAACCTACACGGTCTCTCCGATCATCTGGAGAGGCCCTGCTCTCGCTCCCACCGGCTTCGCAAGCGCGGTTGGTGGGGGCGAGGGAGGGGGCCTTCTCTGTGGTGGCCCCCCGACTCTGGAAGGCGCTCCCCAAGGAGATCAGACAAGCCCCCACATTGGCAGTCTTTAGGAGGAGCCTGGAAACGTGGCTGTTCCAATGTGCCTTCCTTGAATAAAGGGAACAACGCCCTGTTTGTCCAATCCCCTGCAAATGTCTTGAGTGTATAAATACATTTAAACACATATTAACTATACGTATTACTGTGTTAGAGTGTCGATAGAGTGTCGTTTTGGTTGGTGGTGTGAATATCAAAGTTGTGTTCATAGAAACAGGCCCAGGTTTCACACTGAGTGTATAAATATATTTAAACACATATTAACTATAAGTATTAGTGTGTTAGAGTGTCGATAGAGTGTCGTTTTGGTTGGTGGTGTGAATATCTATGTTGTGTTCATCGAAACAGGCCCAGGTTTCACACTGAGTGTATAAATACATTTAAACACATATTAACTATACGTATTTCTGTGTTAGAGTGTCGATAGAGTGTCGTTTTGGTTGGTGGTGTGAATATCTATGTTGTGTTCATCGAAACAGGCCCAGGTTTCACACTGAGTGTATAAATACATTTAAACACACATTAACTATACGTATTACTGTGTTAGAGTGTCATTTTGGTTGGTGGTGTGAATATCTATGTTGTGTTCATCGAAACAGGCCCAGGTTTCACACTGAGTGTATAAATACATTTAAACACATATTAACTATACGTATTACTGTGTTACTGTGTTAGAGTGTCATTTTGGTTGGTGGTGTGAATATCTATGTTGTGTTCATCGAAACAGGCCCAGGTTTCACACTGAGTGTATAAATACATTTAAACACATATTAACTATACGTATTACTGTGTTAGAGTGTCGATAGAGTGTCGTTTTGGTTGGTGGTGTGAATATCTATGTTGTGTTCATCGAAACAGGCCCAGGTTTCACACTGAGTGTATAAATACATTTAAACACATATTAACTATACGTATTACTGTGTTAGAGTGTCGATAGAGTGTCGTTTTGGTTGGTGGTGTGAATATCTATGTTGTGTTCATCGAAACAGGCCCAGGTTTCACACTGAGTGTATAAATACATTTAAACACATATTAACTATACGTATTACTGTGTTAGAGTGTCGATAGAGTGTCGTTTTGGTTGGTGGTGTGAATATCTATGTTGTGTTCATCGAAACAGGCCCAGGTTCCACACTGAGTGTATAAATACATTTAAACACATATTAACTATATGTATGACTGTGTTAGAGTGTCGATAGAGTGTCGTTTTGGTTGGTGGTGTTGTGTTCATGGAAACAGGCCCAGGTTTCACACTGAGTGTATAAATACATTTTAAAACATATTAGCTATATGTATGACTGTGTTAGAGTGTCGATAGAGTGTCGTTTTGGTTGGTGGTGTGAATATGTTGTGTTCATCGAAACAGGCCCAGGTTTCACACTGAGTGTATAAATACATTTAAACACATATTAACTATACGTATTACTGTGTTAGAGTGTCGATAGAGTGTCGTTTTGGTTGGTGGTGTGCCCCAGGGTTTTGGAAATGTAAAAAGTGTGCCGCGGCTCAAAAAGAGGTTGGGGAAACACCGGAATATACAACCCTTGCTAACGCTTCCTGTTTTCGTTTACAGATATGGCTGGAAAAAAGGTTCGACTTTGGCCGAGGAGCCACGCGGTGGGGCCTTCCTCTGCCGCCGTAGAGTCTGCGCATTCGATGGCGCCCAAGGAAGACATGCCTCCTCCTCAGCGATCCATGCCCCGGGGAGTGCGGTGGATGGTCAGGGAGATACTCTCTTCCTTCATTAGATCTACTATTTTCTTCAAGTGCAATTCATCCCAAGAGGTGAAGGAAGAGAAGGAGGAGAATAAAGAAAAGGGGAAGAAGGAAGAAGAGGAGGAGAAGGAAGAAAAGGAGAAGGAAGAAAAGGAGGAGAAGGAAGAAGAGGAGGTGGAAGCGGAGAAGGAAGTGGAAGAGGAGGAGAAGGAAGAAGAGGAGGAGGAAGAAGAGGTGGAGGTTGAGGAAGAAGGGGCAGCTCGCACAAGACCTATCGCCCGCAATAGACATGTTATCCTCCCCTCCCACATTACACGGAGCCTCTACCGGAAGGAAGAGGAGGAAGAAGAAGGGGAGGTGAACGTGGACGGAGATGAAGAGGAGGGGGAAGTGGAGAAGGAGGCGGAAGCGGAGAAGAAGGAAGGAGAGGAAGAGGAGAAGAAAAACACCATCAATTTTATCGGCCCCACGTATTTGATGAAAAACGAATTTAAATTCAATATTGCAAATTGCAACGCAACTTATAATTATTGTGGCTCGCCTCCAAGAGCTGACAATTCAAGAATTAAAAAAGAGTAAGGCCAAGAGTAAGGTATTATTATTACTATTATTATTATTATCATCCCTTGCTTGGCGAGAGCAGGAGGAGGGAAGAAGAGAGAGAGAGACACACACAGAGAGATGGATGGTAGCCTGTCGTCTGGCTCACGCCACCGCCCCCACCGCCCCCTTACAGGGGTTCAGGGCCCCCCAAATCCTCCTGGGCCTTCCGGCGCCCCCCTAGATCGTCCCACAGCCCACCAGGGGGTGGTACCGCTCACTTTGGGAACCACTGGTTTACAGTATTTATATTCCGCCAACGGGCGGTCTGACGTATACGCGAAGTAAGCGGCCGCTTAGGGGCCAACTTCTGGGAAGGGCGCCACCACGCCGGCTGCACCGCCGAAGCAAACCTCCCTCGCTGCTGCGTCGGCTTCAGCGCCTGGCCTGCAGGAGCTTCTGGGCATGCGCGGAAATTTTCGCGCATGCCCAGAAGCTCCTGCAGGCGCTGAAGCCGAAGCCTGTAAATACGTCACGTCAGCGCTTAACCTCTCCCTTTGCCTCCGTCCCCTGCGTGCCAAATACGGACGGTGCTGACGTGACGTGTTTACAAGCTTCGGCTTCAGCGCCTGCAGGAGCTTCTGGGCATGCGCAGAAGCTCCTGCAGGCGCAGAAGCCTGTAAACAGGTCACGTGACGCAATTGGGCAGGCAGGGGGCGGAGACAAAGGGAGAGGGGCGGAGACAAAGGGAAAGGGGTGGAGACAAAGGGAAAGGGGTGGAGACAAAGGGAAAGGGGGTGGAGACAAAGGGAAAGGGGTGGAGACAAAGGGAAAGGGGCGGAGACAAAGGGAAAGGGGGCGGAGACAAAGGGAAAGGGGTGGAGACAAAGGGAAAGGGGTGGAGACAAAGGGAAAGGCGGCGGAGACAAAGGGGAAAGGGGCGGAGACAAAGGGAAAGGGTGGAGACAAAGGGAAAGGGGGTGGAGACAATGGGAATGGGGCGGAGACAAAGGGAAAGGGGCGGAGACAAAGGGAAAGGGGCGGAGACAAAGGGAAAGGGGTGGAGACAAAGGGAAAGGGGTGGAGACAAAGGAAAGGGGCGTAGACAAAGGGAAAGGGGCGGAGACAAAGGGAAAGGGGTGGAGACAAAGGGAAAGGGGTGGAGACAAAGGGAAAGGGGTGGAGACAAAGGGAAAGGGGGCGGAGACAAAGGGAAAGGGGGCGGAGACAAAGGGAAAGGGGCGGAGACAAAGGGAAAGGGGGCGGAGACAAAGGGGGCGCCAAAGTAAGTTTGCTTACCATATAAAATAACCTTAGACCGCCCGTCCGCCACCCTTCTCCTCACCCCGCTGCAGGGGACGCAGGGTGGATTACAATGTGCATATACTTGGCAAACATTCAATGCCAGAGACCAGGGGTGCCCACACTTTTTCAGCATCCGTGGTTATAAGCTTATAGGCAACAAAACTACACAACGCAGACACACAAAACCAGGCCACATACACTCACAACCCTACAAGGTATGTTTGCAACTTTAAAAAAACCTATAAAAAAAACTAGCCAACGGCCAAAACCCATAAAAAACCGCTCCACTGTAGTCACTATCTACGCCACACAGGCACGTAATCTCAGACTTTCCCGTACAGCCAGGGACCAGGGGTACCCACACTTTTTCAGCATGTGAGCTACTTATAATAAAACCAAGTCAGAAAGATCTACCGAGAGAGAAGTGGGGCGGGGGAGGGGCAAGGCAGAGAAGTGGGGCGGACCAGGCTTGGCACAGACTGGCTCCGCCCCCCTCTGGCTTTAGCTTTACCACAGCTTCTCCAGGCTAGAGGAGGGTAGTGCCAAGCCAGTGGTGGCATAGCTAGCCACTACTGCCTTGGCACTGCCTCCTCTAGCCCTGGAGAAGCTGTGGTCTAGCTGCTGGGAGGGGCGGGGCTTGGCGCAGCCTGGCTCCGCCCCCCCTCTGGCTTTAGCTCTACCACAGCTTCTCCAGGCTAGAGGAGGGTAGTGCCACGCCAGTGGTGGCATAGCTAGCCACTACTGGCTTGGCACTACCCTCCTTAAGGCTGAAGAAGCTGTGGTCGCGCTGTAGCTGGGGAGGGGGCGGGGCTTGGCGCAGCCTGGCTCCGCCCCCCTCTGGCTTTTGCTCTACCACAGCTTCTCCAGGGTAGAGGAGGGTAGTGCCACGCCAGTGGTGGCATAGCTAGCCATTGCTGCCTTGCCACTACCTTCCTCAAGCCTGGAGAAACGGGCTTGGCTCCACCCCCTCTAGAAGTGCGCCATCCGGCTGAGATCGACCTCCTTCGGTCCCGCGATCGAACAGTCAATCGCAATGGACTTCCTGGGACACACCACCAACCAAAATGACACAAAACGACACTCTAACGCAGTCATACAGATAGTTAATATGTTTGTAAATGTATTTGTACACTCAGTGTGAAACCTGGGCCTGTTTCGATGAACACAACATAGATATCCCGGCAGGAATGGCAGAAAGACACAAACTTCCCACACAGAACTCCCATCACCAAGAGAAAATGCTATAAGAGTTTGGTGGGCATTGACCTTGGGTTTTGGAGTTGTCGTTCACTGACATCCAGAGAGCACTGTGGACTCAAACAATGTTGGATCAGGACCAAACTTGGCGTGAATACTCAATATGCCCAAATGTGAACACAGATGGAGTTCAGGGGAAATAGACCTTGACATTTGGGAGTTACAGTTTCTGGGATTTATAGTTGAGACACAATCAAAGAGCATCCTGAACTCTTGCAACAATGGAGTTGAACCAAACTTGGCCTATTGAACTCTCATTACCAGCGGAAAGTACTGAAAGGGTTTGCTTGGGAATTGACCTTGAGTTTGGAAGTTGTAGTTCACCGACACCCAGAGAGCACTGTGGACTGAAACAATGTTGGATCAGGACCAAACTTGGCATGAATACTCAATATGCCCAAATGTGAACACAGATGGAGTTCGGGGGAAATAGACCTTGACATTTGGGAGTTACAGTTTCTGGGATTTATAGTTCACCTGCAATCAAAGAGCATCCTGAACTCTTGCAACAATGGAATTGAACCAAACTTGGCCTATTGAACTCTCATTACCAACAGAAAGCACTGAAAGGGTTTGCTTGGGAATTGACCTTGAGTTTGGGAGTTGTAGTTGTAATATGGGATGAAACATAATAATACAAAACACAACAATTAATATAATGGAATAAATCAATTATTGTAAAATAATATGAATATAAAACAATAGTGGCATAATGGCATAATAATAACAATAATAGCAATAACAATATGCTGCAGAGCAGAACAGAAGAGAGTAGAGAGAAGAGGTGGTTTGCCAGGCCCAGGAGGAGGTGTGCTGCCTTTTTCAAGCGAGAGGCTGAGCGGCCTGGGAGTTGTAGTCCGCCGACGCCTCGCTCCCGCTTTGAGCAAACCGGGCCGCCGCCTGCCGCAGACTACAACTCCCAGGGTGCTTTGCGGGGCTTTGCCTGGGCGCGGCCGAGGAAGCCCTGGCTCTCTCTTGCGCATGCGCCCCTCTGATGGAAGGAGAAGGGGACTGCGCATGCGCGGGGAAGAGAGGCACCCCCCTTGGCTTCATGCTCTCTCTCCTGGACTATTTATTGTCAATAATATATTATTTATTATTCCTTATAGGTTATTGTTTGTCTTGATATTTATTTTATTATTCACTATAGGTTATTATTTATGTCAGATTATTAATAATGTATTTTATTATTCATTAGAATTATTTATTTCAGATTTTTAAATGTTATTAGTCATTATAAATAATTTATTTCAGATTTATTTTATTATTCATCATAATTATTTATTTCAGATTTTTATTACACATTATAGATCATTTCAGATTATGGTTTTTAAAAATTCACTATAGGTTATTTATTTCAGAGTATTTATTTATTTTATTATTCAGTATAGATTATTTATTTCAGATTATGCATTTTATTATTCAATATAGGTTATTTATTTGGTATTATTTATTTTATTACTCATTATATATTATTTCAGATTATTTTATTATTCATTATAGATTTTTTCAGATTATTTATTTTATAATTCATTATAATTATTTATTTCAGATTTATTATTTTATTATTCATTATAATATTTATTTCATTTATTTATTTTATTATTCATTATAATTATTTATTTCAGATTCATTATTTTATTATTCATTACAATTATTTATTTTATTATTCATTATAATTATTTATTTCAGATTTATTATTTTATTATTCATTACAATTATTTATTTATTTTATTATTCATTATAATTGTTTATTTCAGATTTATTATTCATTACAATTATTTATTTTATTATTCATTATAATTATTTATTTCAGATTTATTATTTTATTTTTCATTACAATTATTTATTTATTTTATTATTCATTATAATTATTTATTTCAGATTTATTATTTTATTTTTCATTACAATTATTTATTTTATTATTCATTATAATTATTTATTTCAGATTTATTATTTTATTTTTCATTACAATTATTTATTTATTTTATTATTCATTATAATTATTTATTTCAGATTTATTATTTTATTTTTCATTACAATTATTTATTTTATTATTCATTATAATTATTTATTTCAGATTTATTATTTTTTCATTACAATTATTTATTTATTTTATTATTCATTACAATTATTTATTTAATTATTCATTATAATTATTTATTTCAGATTTATTATTTTATTATTCATTACAATTATGTATTTATTATTCATTATAATTATTTATTTCAGATTTTTATTATTCATTATAGATAATTTCAGATTATTTATGTATTTTATTATTCACTATAGGTTATTATTTATTTATTTAATTACTCATTACAATTATTTATTTAATTATTCATTATAATTATTTATTTCAGATTTATTATTTTATTATTCATTACAATTATGTATTTATTATTCATTATAATCATTTATTTCAGATTTTTATTATTCATTATAGATAATTTCAGATTATTTATGTATTTTATTATTCACTATAGGTTATTATTTATTTATTTTATTACTCATTACATATTATTTCCGATTATTTATTTTATTCATTAGCTGCAGAATTTGCTGACCGAAAGGTGGGCAGTTTGAATCCAGGGAGTGGGGTGAGCTCCCGCTGTTAGCCCTAGCTTCTGCCAACCTAGCAGTTCAAAAACATAATGCGTACTCCCCTCCCAGCGGCTCGGTCGCGGGGCCTGCGCCCTCTTCCTCCCCGAAGCCTTTGACTTCATCGGGAAAAGCACCGAGGAGACGCTGAGTTTGGCCGAGCCGCTGGGAGGGGTGTGTGTGTGCGTCCAGCGATACGCCAACCTGGCCAGGTAGGACACCAAGGGCCGTTGCGTCGAGGCGGGTCTGACGTGTGTGGCCATCTTACAGCAGCATCCTCTCCTGATATTTCACCTGCATCTGTGGCTGATGGCATCCAGGTTATGTTGGCAGTGAGGAAAGTGCAGTGTGTGTGTATATGTATGTGTGTGTATATGTATGTGTGTATATGTATGTGTGTGTATATATATATATATATATATATATACACATACAGTATACACACACACACACATATATATACACACATACATACCTGTGGGAGAAAGAACTCTTCTCTGTTCGAAGCAAGTGTGAATGTTGCAATTTGCAATCTTGAATAGAACGGAGTCGCCATTAAGTTACAAAGTCAATTAGTGAGGGTCTCTGCATAGAGGTGGTGAAGTAAGTGGAGTGTAGACATCCCTGTGGAATGATGCCCAGGGTGGGAGAGAGAACCCTGGTCTGTTTAAAGCAAGCGTGGATGTTACAACTAGCCCGTTTGAATAGCATTGAGTAGCCATGACGCTTGCAAAGTCAATCAGTGAGGGTCTCTGCATAGAGGTCTGTTGGAAAGTGGGGTTTATTTACCTGTGGAATGGTGTCCGGGGTGGGAGAAAGAACCCTTGTCCGCTTGAGGCAAGTGTGAATGTTGCAAGGAGTTTGCAAAGTCAATTAGTGAGGGTCTGTTTAAAGCCAGTGTGACTATTGCAATGAGCACGCTTGAATAGCATTGAATAGCCATGAAGCTGTAAAGTCTATCAGTGAGACACATTCCATAAGTATACACTCCACTTGTGACCTCTATGCAAAGACCCTCACTGATTGACCTGCTGCGGTTTACGGCAGGATGGCTCACAAATGATGGGATTTGCAGTACCTTCACCCAATTCATTCCCCACAGAACATTGCAGCGCCTACAAATCAGAGACCAGGCCCAAACTTGGCAGACAGACCCACTCTACATCCTGGTACCCATGACCCACTCTACATCCTGGTGACAGTTTTGACCCACTCTACATCCTGAGTTTGGAGACGGGGGACCACGGATGATGGGAGACCGCTGCAACCCTCATCCAATGATCAAGACCAAATGTGACACACACAGCCCCCATGACCCACTCTACATCCTGGTGCAGTTTGGAGGGGAGTGGACCACGGACAATGGGACTTGCAGTACCTTCACTAAGTTTCCTGAGACCACTGCAAGCCACATAAACATCTAATAGGAACCAACCTTGGCACACAAGGCCTTCTGAGACATATATAGCGTCCGTACCATTTTTCCCTTTCATGGCCAATTCAGACTGGCTCATTGCAGAGGGGTGGTATATATATATTTTTTTCCTGGTGCAGTTTGGAGTGGGACGGACCACGGATGATGGGACTTGAAGTACCTTCACTCACCTTCTGAGACCGCTGCCACCCTTATCCAATGACTGATCAAGACCACACTTGGCACACAGAGCCCCCATGACCCACTCTACATCCTGGTGCAGTTTGTAGAATGTGGGACCATGGATGATGGGACTTCCAGTACCTTCGTTCACTTCCAGAGACCGCTGCAACCCTCATCCAGAGAATGATCAAGACCAAATGTGACACACATGACCCCCGTGACCCACTCTACATCCTGGTGCAGTTTGGAGAACGGGGACCATGGATGATGGGACTTCCAGTACCTTCCTTCACTTCCAGAGACCGCTGCAACCCTCATCCAGAGAATGATCAAGACCAAATGTGACACACATGACCCCCGTGACCCACTCTACATCCTGGTGCAGTTTGGAGAAACGGGGACCATGGATGATGGGACTTCCAGTACCTTCCTTCACTTCCAGAGACCGCTGCAACCCTCATCCAGAGAATGATCAAGACCAAATGTGACACACATGACCCCGTGACCCACTCTACATCCTGGTGCAGTTTGGAGAACGGGGGACCATGGATGATGGGACTTCCAGTACCTTCCTTCACTTCCAGAGACCGCTGCAACCCTCATCCAGAGAATGATCAAGACCAAATGTGACACACATGACCCCCGTGACCCACTCTACATCCTGGTGCAGTTTGGAGAACAGGGGACCATGGATGATGGGACTTCCAGTACCTTCCTTCACTTCCAGAGACCGCTGCAACCCTCATCCAGAGAATGATCAAGACCAAATGTGACACACAGAGCCCCGTGACCCACTCTACATCCTGGTGCAGTTTGGAGAACGGGGACCATGGATGATGGGACTTCCAGTACCTTCCCTCACTTCCAGAGACCGCTGCAACCCTCATCCAGAGAATGATCAAGACCAAATGTGACACACATGACCCACGTGACCCACTCTACATCCTGGTGCAGTTTGGAGAACGGGAGACCATGGATGATGGGACTTCCAGTACCTTCCTTCACTTCCAGAGACCGCTGCAACCCTCATCCAGAGAATGATCAAGACCAAATGTGACACACATGACCCCCGTGACCCACTCTACATCCTGGTGCAGTTTGGAGAACGGGGGACCATGGATGATGGGACTTCCAGTACCTTCCTTCACTTCCAGAGACCGCTGCAACCCTCATCCAGAGAATGATCAAGACCAAATGTGACACACATGACCCCCGTGACCCACTCTACATCCTGGTGCAGTTTGGAGAACGGGGGACCATGGATGATGGGACTTCAGTACCTTCCTTCACTTCCAGAGACCGCTGCAACCCTCATCCAGAGAATGATCAAGACCAAATGTGACACACATGACCCCGTGACCCACTCTACATCCTGGTGCAGTTTGGAGAACGGGGGACCATGGATGATGGGACTTCCAGTACCTTCCTTCACTTCCAGAGACCGCTGCAACCCTCATCCAGAGAATGATCAAGACCAAATGTGACACACACGGCCCCCGTGACCCACTCTACGTCCTGGTGCTGTTTGGAGGGGACTGGACCACGGCCAATGGGACTTGCAGTACCTTCACTAAGTTCCTGAGACCACTGCAAGCCACATAAACATCTAATAGGAACCAACCTTGGCACACAATGCCTTCCTCAAATAACCCGGGTCCTCAGCTAGTATACATATATAGCGTCCGTACTTAGCGGATTTTCGCTTTCCGCGGGTGGCCCTGGAACGAAACACCCGCGACAAGGGAGGGAACAAGACACACATTCAGAAGCGTGGCTCATTGCAGAGGGGTGGTATATATATATTTTTTTCCAAAAAAGAAGAAAACAATACTTTACAAAGATCAGTTTGGGATCATGGAACAGACTTGTGGGCTTGGTTGTGTTTTGTTTTCGAAATCCCCAAATTAATTTCCAATAAGGTCATAGTATTCCCCTTTCAAACGCACACAAAACAAATCGGAGCCCCGGGAATTTTTGGATGGAGCCAATACTGTCTTTTTTTGGGGGGGGGGGGGGGAGAAAATGAAAAATGACCTGTTTTCCTAAAATAATTCCTTATCCACATCGGGAGAGAAGAATTTGACCCGAAACGTCTTGAGAGCGGCTCCGGAAAACCTATCTTGAAAAACCAAGACGGGAAGCAGAAAATTCGCACAAATTGGACGATTTCCGAGCTATTCCAATCCAAGGAAAAAGGAAGAAGTGAGCTAATACCCCCCCCAAAACGTAATATTTGGGTCTTGTTTGACTCCTGCTCTGACGCCGTATATGTAAATATACCTAACCCCCCCCCCCCCGAGGGGCGTTCCTTCGTCGTCTTTGGAGGGCCGAGGCTCCCTCGAACGGAGGGAAGAAAAGGCACACGAAATGGACAGGACAAAGAGGGAAACGTGGCTTCGGGAGTGCCGCCAAAACGGGGGCCGGGCGCAATGCCTGGACTGCGTACAAATCCACCCCAAGGGATTCGGAGTCTCTTTCCGAGCAGGTTCGGGCTCTCGGCGGCGCCGGAAACGCCGCCAAAACTCACAGCTTCAAAAGGAAAAAAATTAATCATAATCATAATGATAATACACTGGCACGACATGTTCCCTGTCACAAGTTCGGGGTTTTTTTTTTTTTCCTCTTGGGATTTCGTGAACCTTTTTTTCAACCTCGAAACAGTCTTATTCGATTTTGGGAGGCGGCGGGAAGAAGAAACCAAAAGGGAGTGTGAGAGAGAGACGGCACAAGGGAGGACGGCACAGGGCCAAAGCTCTTCAAAATGGCCGACGGGGAAAGACGGCCTCAGGAAACTTTCCGGAAATGTCCCCGCCTCCCATCAATTTTCAAAATGGCCGACAATGGGGCCTCCCACAAGTTTACTCCCTTTCCAAAATGGCCGACAGGGAAAGACGGCCTCGGGAAACCTTCCGGAAGTATCCCTACCTCCCGTAGATATTCAAAATGGCCAACAACGGGGCCTCCCACAAGTTTACTCCCTTTCCAAAATGGCCGACAGGGAAAGACGGCCTCGGGAAACCTTCCGGAAGTATCCCTACCTCCCGTAGATATTCAAAATGGCCAACAACGGGGCCTCCCACAAGTTTACTCCCTTTCCAAAATGGCCGACAGGGAAAGACGGCCTCGGGAAACTTTCCGGAAGTATCCCCACCTCCCATCGATTTTCAAAATGGCCGACAACGGGGCCTCCCACAAGTTTACTCCCTTTCCAAAATGGCCGACAGGGAAAGACGGCCAAAATGGCCAACAACGGGGCCTCCCACAAAAAAATGGCCTTCCGGAAGTATCCCTACCTCCCGTAGATATTCAAAATGGCCAACAACGGGCCTCCCACAAGTTTACTCCCCTTTCCAAAATGGCCGACAGGAAAAGACGGCCTCGGGAAACCTTCCGGAAGTATCCCTACCTCCCATAGATATTCAAAATGGCCAACAACGGGCCTCCCACAAGTTTACTCCCTTTCCAAAATGGCCGACAGGGAAAGACGGCCTCGGAAATCCCTTCCGGAAGTATCCCTACCTCCCGTAGATATTCAAAATGGCCAACAACGGGCCTCCCACAAGTTTACTCCTTTCCAAAATGGCCGACAGGGAAAGACGGCCTCGAAAAAATGGCTCCCACAAGTTTACTCCTTTCCAAAATGGAAGTATCCCCCCACCTCCCATCGATTTTCAAAATGGTCGACAACAGGGCCTTCCGGACGTTTTCTCCCTTTTCAAAATGGCCGACAGTGAAAGGCAGCCTCAGGAAACCTTCCAGAAGTATCCCTGCCTAACATCAATTTTCAAAATGGCCGACAACAGGGCCTTCTGGATGTTTTCTCCCTTTTCCAAATGGCCGACTGAGAAAGAAGGTCTTGGGAGACCTCCTGGAAGTATCAGTTCCTCCTGATAAGCTTCAAAAGGAGCAACAACATGGCCTTCTGGAAGTTTTCGCCCTTTTCAAAATGGCCGACGGGAAAAGGCAGCCTCAGGAAACCTTCCGGAAGTATCTCTGCCTCCCATTGATTTTCAAAATGGCCGACAATGGGGCCTTCCCTTAGTTCTCCCCCTCCTGTTGCTCTTCAAAATGGCCAACAGGGAAAGGCCTAAGGAAATCTTCCAGAAGTTTCCCTGCTTCCCGATTTTCAAAATGGCCGACTAGGGAAGGAGGCCCGAGCAATCTTAAGAAGCAACGGGGCCTTCCAGAAGAATCCCTGCTTCCCAACCGAGCTTCAAAACGGCCGACAATGGATCCTCTCAATGTTCTCTCTCTCTTGTTTTTCTTCAAAATGGCCGACAGGGGAAAGAGCCCCAATGAAACCTTAGAGGCAGCAAGACCTTCCAGGCTTCTTCCTACATTTCCATTGATCTTCAAGACAGATTACAGACAATGGGGCCTTCCGGAAGTGTTCCTGCCTTGCACTGATTTTCAAAATGGCCGACAGAAAAAGGAATTTGGCTAATGGGACCTTCCGGGTGTTTTCCTGCCTCTGGATGACTTTCAAAATGGCCGACAAGGAAAGAGACCAAATTAAATCTAGGCAATGGGCCCTTCCAGAAGTTCCCCTGCCTCCCGTTGATTCTCAAAATGGCCGACAAGGATAGGAACTTAAGTAACGGGGCATTCCGGGTGTTCCCCTGCCTCTGGTTGACTTTCAAAATGGCCGACAGGGAAAGGAGACCAAAGTAAATCAGGCAATGGGCCCTTCTGGAAGTTCCCCTGCTTCCCGTTGATTCTCAAAATAGCCAACAGGGCTAGAAATTTAGGCAACGGGGCCTTCTGGGTGTTCTCCGGTTGACTTTCAAAATGGCCGACAGGGAAAGTATATCAAAGTAAATCTAGACAATGGGCCCTTCCAGAAGTTCCCCTGCCTCCCGTTAATTCTCAAAATGGCCGACAGGGATAGGAACTTAGAACACATGGCCTTCCGGATGTTTCCCTGCCTCCGGCTGACTTTCAAAATGGCCGACAGGGAAAGAAGATCAAAGTAAATATAGGCAATGGGCCCTTCCGGAATTTCCCCTGCCTCCCGTTGATTCTCAAAATGGCCGACAGGGATAGAAACTTAGGCAACGTGGCCTTCCGGGTGTTTCCCTGCCTCCAGCTGACTTTCAAAATGGCCGACAGGGAAAGGAGATCAAAGTAAATATAGGCAATGGGCCCTTCCGGAAGTTCCCCTGCCTCCCACTGATTCTCAAAATGGCCGACAGAGATAGGAACTTAGGCAACGTGGCCTTCTGGGTGTTTCCCTGCCTCCAGCTGACTTTCAAAATGGCCGACAGGGAAAGGAGATCAATCTAGGCAATGGGCCCTTCCGGAAGTTCCTGTGCCTCCCGCTGATTCTCAAAATGGCCGACAGGGATAGGAACTTAGGCAACGTGGCCTTCCGGGTGTTTCCCTGCGTCCTGCTGACTTTCAAAATGGCCGACAGGGAAAGAAGATCAAAGTAAATATAGGCAATGGACCCTTCCGGAAGTTCCCCTGCCTCCTGTTGATTCTCAAAATAGCCAACAGGGATGGAAATTTAGGCAACGGGGCCTTCCGGGTGTTCTCCGGTTGACTTTCAAAATGGCCAACAGGGAAAGGAGATCAATCTAGGCAATGGGCACTTCCGGAAGTTCCCGTAACTCCCGCTGATTCTCAAAATGGCCGACAGGGATAGTAACTTAGGCAACGTGGCCTTCCGGGTGTTTCCCTGCCTCCAGCTGACTTTCAAAATGGCCGTCAGGGAAAGGAGATCAAAGTAAACCTAGGCAATGGGCCCTTCCGGAAGTTCCCGTACCTCCAGCTGATTCTCAAAATGGCCGACAGAGATAGGAACTTAGGCAACGTGGCCTTCCGGGTGTTTCCCTGCCTCCGGCTGACTTTCAAAATGGCCGACAGGGAAAAGAGATCAAAGTAAATCTAGGCAATGGGCCCTTCCGGAAGTTCCCGTAACTCCCACTGATTCTCAAAATGGCTGACAGGGATAGGAACTTAGGCAACGTGGCCTTCCGGGTGTTTCCCTGCCTCCGGCTGACTTTCAAGATGGCCGACAGGGAATGTAGACTCGAGGAAACAGAGTGGGGCCTTCCGGACGTTTCCCCGCCTCCCGGTTTTTCCAACCGAAAAGCAAAACCAACCATAGTAGCACTGAGTCCTCACATAAGGTCTCGAAGGAGACATCATGGCAGGAGGTTGGGTTGGTTTCCGTGGTTCTTTTCCTGTTGTTGTGGGGGTTTTTTTGCAATGGGGGGAGGAAAAAAATAATTAAAAATCCATCCGAGAGGATGCCGGCGGGGGGGACGGGGGGACAGCCGGCTGCCGCTCAGGGGGCCGTCTGGAGCATCAAGTTCCGCAGGAGTTTCTGGCGCCCCACCTCGTAATCCTCCTCGTCGACGTTGACCAGGAGCTTGATGGCCTCGTGGCCCACCGCCTGCTTGAGGGAGTCCGTGATGAAGACCCCCTTCAGGGCCTCCAGCAGCGAGCCGTTGATGTAGTCGCGCCAGAAGGCGTCCAGGTAGGTCAGCTCCGAGAACTTTATGTCACAGATGATGGAGCCCAGGTCCCGGCTCTTCAAGATGGTGTTGGCCTGGCTGAAGCGCTCAAACTGCCGCTCCAGCGGGTCCTGCTTGTTGGAGAAGACGTTGCCCTCCAGGGCCGTCTCGTGCTGGCAGTACTCGGCCCGCACCCGCAAGCGGATGTCTGCAAGGGAAGGCGCGGGAGAAGCCGCGTCAGCAAGGGCGCTCGCCACCGCCACTGCCGTACGCCAGCCGTTGCCCAAGGACCACCGCCCACCCGCTCTCCCCTTCTCCCGCCTACCTCGCCGTGTCTCCTGCCTTCCTCCCTTCCCCTCATACAACTTCTCCCTCTCCTTCCTTCCTTCCTTCCATCCATCTATTGTTTGTCTGTCCGTCCGTCCATCCATCCAACCATCCATCTATCGTCTGTCCGTCCATCCATCTATTCATCCATCCATCCATCCATCTATCGTTTGTCTGTCCGTCCTTCCAACCATCCATCTATTCATCCAACCATCCATCGTCTGTCTGTCCGTCCATCCATCTATTCATCCATCCATCCATCTATTCATCCATCCATCTATCTATCGTTTGTCCGTCCTTCCAACCATCCATCTATTCATCCAACCATCCATCGCCTGTCTGTCCGTCCATCCATCTATTCATCTATTCATCCATCTATTCATCCATCCATCCATCTATCTATCTATCTATCTATCGTTTGTCTGTCCGTCCTTCCAACCATCCATCTATTCATCCAACCATCCATCGTTTGTCTGTCCGTCCATCCATCTATTCATCCATCCATCCATCCATCTATCTATCTATCATCTATCCATCCATCCATCCATCCATCTGTCTGTCCATCCATCCATCCATCCATTCATCCATCCATCCATCCATCCATCCATCCATCTATCTATCTATCTATCTATCCATCCAGTCCATCCATATATTCATCCAGCCATCTATCCATCTATCTATTCATCCATCCATCTATTCATCCATCCATCTATTTGTCCATCCAGCCATCCATCCATCTATCTATCTATCTATCTATCTATCGTGTCCCTCCATCTATTTATCCATCCATCCATCTATCTATCGTTTGTCTGTCCGTCCTTCCAACCATCCATCTATTCATCCAACCATCCATCGTCTGTCTGTCCATCCATCCATCTATTCATCCATCTATTCATCCATCCATCCATCTATCTATCTATCGTGTCCATCCATCTATTCATCCATCCATCCATCCATCTATCTATCGTGTCTGTCCGTCCTTCCAACCATCCATCTATTCATCCATCCATCCATCGTCTGTCTGTCCGTCCATCCATCCATCCATCTATTCATCCAGCCATCCATCTATCTATCATCTGTCCGTCCATCCATCCATCTATTGTCTGTCTGTCCATCCATCCATCTATTTATCCAGCCATCCATCTATCTATCATCTGTCCGTCCATCCACCCATCTATCGTCTGTCTGTCCACCCATCCATCTATTTATCCAGCCATCCACCTATCTATCTATCTATTGTCTGTCTGTCCGTCCACCCATCTATTCATCCAGCTATCCATCTATCTAGCTATCGTTTGTCTGTCCATCCATCCATCCATCCATCTATCTATCATGTCTGTCCGTCCATCCATCTATTCATCCAGCCATCCATCCATCTATCTATCTATCGTCTGTCTGTCCATCCAACCATCCATCTATTCATCCAACCATCCATCGTCTGTCCATCTATCCATCTATTCATCCATCCATCTATCGTGTCCATCCATCTATTCATCCAGCCATCCATCTATCTATCGTCTGTCCATCCATCCATCTCATCCCTCCCTTTATCTCTCTCTTTCCTCCTTCCTTTCTTTCTCTTCACTTCTTTTTCTTTCTTCCCTTGCCTATATCTTTTCCCTTTGTCTGTCCGTCCGTCCATCCATCCATCCATCAATCCATCTATCTATCGTCTGTCCATCCATCCATCTATTCATCCAACCATCCATCTATTCATCCATCCATCCATCCATCCATCTATCTATCGTTTGTCTGTCCGTCCTTCCAACCATCCATCTATTCATCCAACCATCCATCGTCTGTCTGTCCGTCCATCCATCTATTCATCCATCCATTCATCCATCCATCCATCCATCTATCGTGTCCATCCATCCATCCATCTATCTATCGTCTGTCCGTCCATCCATCCATCTATCTATTGTCTGTCTGTCCATCCATCCATCTATTCATCCAGCCATCCATCTTCTGTCTGTCCACCCATCCATCTATTTCATCCAGCCATCCATCCATCTATCATCCATCTATTCATCCAACCATCCATCTATTGTCTGTCCGTCCATCCATCCATCTATTCATCCAGCTATCCATCTATCTATCGTCTGTCTGTCTGTCCATCCATCCATCCACCCATCTCTTTATCGTCTGTCCGTCTATCCATCTATCTATCCATCCAGCCAGCTATATATCTATTTATCTATCTAATTTATCATCTATCCATCCCATCCCTCCCATTATCTCTCTCTTTCCTCCTTCCTTTCTTTCTCTTCACTCCTTTTTCTTTCTTCCCTTGCCTATATCTTTTCCCTTTCCTTCCCTTCCTTATTCTCCACTCCCTCCTTTGTTTCTCCCTTTCTTTCCCTTCTTTTTCTTTCCTTCCTTCTCTCCTCTTAATATCCTTTCCATTTTCCCTTCTCTTCCTTCCTACTTTTTATTCCTCCCTCCCTTCTTTCTCCATTCCTTTCTTTCCCTTCTTTTCCGCTTCCCTTCCTTCCTCCCCCCTCTTTTTCTTCCCTTCCTTCCTCCTCATACCTTTCCAGTTTCCATTCTCTTCCTTACTTCCCTCTCCCTCCGTCTCTATTTCTTTCTTTCCCTTCTTTCCCCCTCTCCTTTGTCTTCCATCCTTTCTTCCTTACCCATCCTCAATTCCTTTCTTTCCCTTCTTTTCCTCTTTCTTGCTTTCCTTCCCTTTCTGCTTTGAGAAGGCCTACCTGGCAATGTCTTCACTGCTTTCTTTCTTTCTTTCCTTCCTTTCTTCTTCCCTTCCCCTCACACACAAGTGACCTTTCTTTCCCGGTGGCGTCACAGAGGGCTATCTCGCCTTTGTGGGACAAACACACACACACAAATACACACGCACACACATATACACACAAACATACTTTGACCTGCGGGGTCTATTTCGAAATAATTTTAATGCGATGCTTAACCCTGCCAAACTCACAGCTGTCAACCTACCTGGAAACAAGACCCCCCCCCCCCCCTTTTTAGGTGCCAAAGGCCTTACCGCACGTCTGTTTGTCCTTCGGGTCCGGCGTCACCGACTTCCTTCTTTTCCGCTGGTTACTGAGGAGGGCCCTTCCCCGCCCGGACCTCTTGGGACAGATTTGGGGCCCCGAAGAGGAGCAGCAGACCAGCGGGTGGTGGGGAGGCACTGCAAGGCACAAGCGGGCAAAAGGCTCAAGGGGGGGTGTTTCCGTAGCCCTTCAAAAACGAGTAAACAATGACGGAAAGCGGAAGCGACTTCGGGCCTACGACAAACAGCTTTATTTCTTGTGTCATTCCATTCGAAAATATATTATGATTATCTATATATATAAAAAGAGAGTGGTCGTGGTACCCGGCAAATAGGCGCAAAAACTACATGTCCAAGACCCACGAAACTCGCCAGACCACTGACCCATACCTCGAGGTCCCTATAGGGCCCACAAAAACACCCGAAACACAACCCTCCCCCCTCTAAAAGACCCCCGAAAAACAACCTTTCCCCGCATGCACAAACGGCGCGCAGCGGCGGCAACGGCCCGCCCCTCCTCCTCCTCCAACACCCCCTCCCCCCGCCTCCCCTTGGCTCCGCCCCTCCTCCTCCTCCCTCCCACCCCACCTCCACGCCCCAAGACATTACCCCACCCGCGCCACCGACGCCATGCCCACCTCCGCCGATACCAGGCCGCTCCTCAAGCCGGGACGCGCGGGCGCCGCCGTCGCCGCCGTCGCCGCCGCGGACGTGCCCTTCCTCGGCGACTGCCATCCGGATCTGAACCCAGGCCAGGATGGCAGCCGCCGAGGAAAGCCAAGGACGCGGCGAAGGCGCCATACGGCGGGGCGCTTGGCCACCTTCTCCGGCTGTCCTTACCCTTCCTCGGCGACTGCCATCCGGTTCTGGACACAGCCCAGGATGGCATCCGCCGAGGAAGGACAAGGACGCGGCGGAGAAGGCGCCCACGGCGGCGCCCGCGCAACCAGGATCCATGGGGCGCCTGGGAAACGACGGAGGAGACCACTACGGACAAGGAACTACACCTCCCAGAAGGCTCAGCGCCTCTCACTGGGAAGCAGGGGCGGAGCTTTCTGGGAACTGAAGTCCCATGCCCATATCCGCCTCCTCCTACAACTCCCAAGCGTTCCCGGACCCAACCGACGCGGCATGGGACCACGGAGGAAGCCAAGGAGGCGCCGCACCCGTCCTCCTCGCAAAGGTCCCCCTTCGGCACCCCCTTCGCCAGGGAAGTGGCGAGCAAGAGCGACGAGGGAACGCCCCACCTCCCTGCCACTCCCGCAAGACGAGGCCGAAGGGAGAAACACCGCGCAACAAACGACCTCCTACCCAGGGTCCCCATCGCATCCCCCACAGTAAAAAATAAAAAGTTATTCTTCTTGCAATTCACACACATACACACACACACATACACCCAAACAGACAAATAAAAACACACACACAAAACACTTAGTCACATCACTACCAACCCATACATACCCAGACTTCCACACATCTCCTAAATAGGGCACAGCAACGGGTGCCGGGTTCAGCTATACACATATATACACACAACCTGCCCCCCCTCCAAACACACACATATATACAGACAAACATACACATATAAACACACAAAAAACACATACATCATTTCCAGCCCTTACATGCCCAGACTTCCTCACATCTCCTAAATAGGGCACAGCAACGCGTGCCGGGTTCAGCTAGTCTATTATATAAAGGAGGTCCCGTCATCGAACGACTGCCAGAGGCAGAGAAACCGTCCAAGGCAGAGACACCAAACTTGCCAACAGAAATAGGCCTCAGGCAAGGAAGGTTTGTAGCAAAAAAACTTTCCCCCCAAAAACCTTGAAGGCCCCCAAAACAACATTTTTTTAAAAAAACTACATTTCCCAGCATCCTCTGCGGCAGCCAGCGAAACCCATTGGCCAACATCGGCCCACACAAAATGCAGGGAGGCTGAGTAACCATAGTAACACTGGCCAGAGCCAGGCAAGGCTAGGATAGAATGCTGAGTGATTTGAGTTCAGTTAGTTGGTGCAAGATCTAGGAGGGTGCAGGTTACCACACTCGAGAAACACAATCCAAAAGACCAAGCCAACACAAAATACCACACAACGCCAATATGCAGAAGATACACAACTATGTGCACAGAGCACATACATACCACTCACAGGACAAAAGACACCCACAACAAAAGACACCCACTTTACAAACACCACACCCACAACATGACAGCCACACAACTCGCGATGCCCACCTCTACAGACCCACAACACAACAGACACACAACACACACAACGCATACATACCACTGCTACACAGAAACCAACACAGTACAACCAACTAACACAGGAGGACATAACAACTACAAGGAGGACATAACACTAACACAAATAGGGCACCAGGGACACAGGCACCACTGACAAACACATACCGCAAGAATAACACAAACTTGCAAAACCCACAAAAAAACCACAATCCTGCAACACAAAAACCCACCCCAACCAAAATTCACAACAAACACCACTGGCAAAAGCAAAAACCCCTCCACATCACAACCAGCACACAGCCAGACTGAGACAACTACTGTATGTCACCACAACACACACAAAATACACCCCACAAATACCTGACAACTTCCCCAACACAAAACCCAGGACTGCACTCACTACTCACCACCACACACACCTCCAAATACACACACACCCAGGCACAATACTCCAGCAATTCCTACCCACACAACACAACACAACTTCCTATCACAACCCATCCCCCCAACCTTACGGGACCCCGCACACACAACACCTACCACCACCACAAACAAAAACCAACTCCACCTATACTCCAACCACAACACAAAACAACACTGTACTGATACTCTACAAACACACACAAACACCCAAAATACCCCACCCACACAAGCATCAACCTCTACATCAACACAGCAGACGGAAAGACAAAAAACATTGTATATCCACAAGCTCTGCAGAACGCCAGCAACACCACACACCCACAACTCCCCAGGACTTCAACATCCCACCCACCAGAACAACCCACAACGACACAGCCATGACCCCACCAAGACCGTAAGTAACATCAATTCCAACCCTGACATACTCAGACTTTATTGCATCTCCTAAATAGGGCACAGAAACGCCTGCCGGGCACAGCTAGTATACACACACACACACACACACACACACACACACACACTAGCTGTAGTAGTTAGGCTGAAGTAAACAAAAAAGCCACTGAACGAAAACACCGAATTTGGCCACAAAACACCAAACAGTCCGAAGTGTGACCAACAATAATAAAAAACTTAAAAAATTATCATAACTTGCAGCGAGCCATGCGTGAGATGATGGCGTCACGCGCCCGGGGACGGACGTGGCACGTCGGCTTCTGGAGCCGGATATTACAAGATGGCGGCTGCTGCTGGGGCAGCCTTCGCGGCGGGGAAGAGAGCCTCGGGGCCCGGCTGGCAGAGTTGAGGCAGAGCGCGGTGGCTCAGGCCGAGGCTGGAGGTGGGCCCCAAGGCCGGGAAGCTGGCGGGGAGTCCGGAGAGGGGCCGGACACAGGCAGGCAGGCTGCGGGGCCTGCAGGGCGGAAGGGGAGCCCTTGCTCTCAGTAGGGCCCTGCCTCAGGGAGAGACCACAAAGGGCCATTGAATCCAACCCCATTCTGATTTGTGAGCTGCCCCGAGCCACCCTGGGAGTGGCGGCCAAGAAACTGAATAAATCTGTATACCTTAATAAAGCGGAATGTTTGTATGTGTGCGGAGGGCGGGAGGGCGGATATGTGGCAGTGTTCTGATTGGCAGCCACTTTCACAGGCCACAGCGACCAGCGCGGGTGATGGACCTGCACCAACCTTGGTACACATAACCCCCCTAACCCCCTTTACGTCCTGGTGGGGTTCGGGGGACATGACCCACAAATTATGGGATTTGTAGTACTTTCAAACACTTTGGTTCCCTCAGACGACTGAGCCCAACAAAAAGGACCAATACAGACCACACTTGGCACACACAGCTCCCACTACCCACTCTACGTCCTGGTGCAGTTTGGAGAAGGGTGAACCATGGATGATGGGACTTGCAGTACCTCTACTCACTTCCCAAGTCCACTGCGACCCTCATCCAATTACTGATCGAGACCACACTTGGCACACATAACCCCCATGACTGCCTTCACGTCCTGGTGAGGTTCGGGGGAGGACTGACAAGGGATGATGGGATTTGTAGTACTTTCACACCCCTCTGTTCCCACAGACCACTGTGTCCCCCAACAAAGACCGTTAAGAACCACACTTGGCACACAGAGCCCCAGTGACCCACTCTACATCCTACTGAAGTTTGGAGAGGGGCAGAACATGGATGATGGGACTTGCAGTAGCTTCCCTCACTTTCCAATCCTGCTACAAACCTAATCCAATGACTGATCAACACCAAACCTGGCACACAGCGCCCTCATGACCCACTCTACATCCTGGTGCAGTTTTGTGTGAGACGGACCACGGATGATGGGACTTGAAGTACCTTCACTCACTTCCGAAAACCAATGCAACCCTCATCCATTCACCAATACAGACCAAACTTTGCACACAGAGCCCCCATGACCCAATCTACATCCTACTACACCACAGATGATGGGACTTGCACTACCTTCAGTCATTTCACGATACCACTGCAACTCCCTATAATGATGGGTCAAGACCAAACTTGGCACACAGAGCCCCCATGACCCACTCGACATCCTGCTGCACTTCTCAAATGACCCGGGCAGGGCCGGGTCCCCAAGCTAGTAAATAAATAAATAAGGTGCTCTCAAAGCCCTCCCGACAGATGGCCATCCAGCCATAGATGTCATAGATAGGTAAACAGAGTTTATTTATTTATTTATTGGCCCCAGACCATGTAAGGCCTTAAAAGTAAGAACCAACACCTTGAGAGTGATCCGGAATTCGATAGGCAACCGGTGCAGGTCTCACAGGATAGGTGTTACATGACAGATCGCAGGCTTCCCTGCGAGGAGCTGAGCTGCGGCGTTCTGCACTACCTTGAGTCTCCGGGTCGCGGTCAAGGGAAGGCCAATGTAAAGAGCGTTACAGTAGTAATTTATTTATTTATTTATTCAATCTTATATTCCGCTCCTCCCTGCAATGCTCGGGGCGGATCACAGCATACAATAAAACAACAGCGTATAATAAAAGCAAACAACACACAATAAAACCTAAAACAATATAAAATTCACAAACATTACATGCCAGACCAGGCCGACTCAATTAAAAGCCAATCTAAAAAGGGCGGTCTTGCAAGCCCTCCGGAAAGGGGCTCGTTCTGGAGTGGCTCGAGTGTCGTCCGGAAGGGAGTTCCACAACACAGGGGCCGCGGGAGAAAAAGCTCGCTGCCTGGTTGTGGAAAGGTGGCGTGAGCGGATAGATGGACCAAGTAGCAGATTCTGCTCTTCTGAGCGTAGTGATCTCGGGGGAACATACGGGGTAAGGCGGTCCCTCAGGCCCTAGACCGTGTAAGGCAGGGCTGTCCAACTTCTACCGGGTCCAGGGCCGGAATAGAGGTCACTGATGACCGCGGGGGCCGCTCGGCCCCGCCCCCAGCCCAGGCCCTGCCCCCAGGCCCCACCCCAGCCCAGGCCCCGCCCTCTCCTAAAGCTGTCATTCTCCCGGGCAGCGCGTCACAGGCCTGGCGTGACGCGCTGCCCTTGGCGCCGCCTTCTGCCCTTTTTCGGCGGCCCCCCCGCCCTGTCCAACTTCTACTGGGTCCAGGGCCGGAATAGAGGTCACTGATGACCTCGGGGGGCCGCTCGTCCTCGCCCCCAGCCCAGGCCCCGCCCCAGGCCCCACCCCAGCCCAGGCCCCGCCCTCTCCTAAAGCTGTCATTCTCCCAGGGCAGCGCGTCACACCAGGCCTGTGACGCGCTGCCCTTGGCGCCGCCTTCTGCCCTTTTTCGGCGCCCCCCCCCTGTCCAACTTCTACTGGGTCCAGGGCCGGAATAGAGGTCACTGATGACCTCGGGGCCGCTCGGTCCCGCCCCAGCCCAGGCCCCACCCCCAGCCCAGGCCCCGCCCTCTCCTAAAGCTGTCATTCTCCCGGGCAGCGCGTCACAGGCCTGGCGTGACGCGCTGCCCTTGGCGCCGCCTACTCCTCCTTTTCGGAGGCCCCCCGGCCCTTCCTAGGGCGGGGGAGCCGCCAGTGGGCAGAAGGCGGCGCCAAGGGCAGCGCGTCACAGGCCTGTCGTGACGCGCTGCCCTTGGCGCCGCCTACTCCTCCTTTTCGGCGCGAGAGAGGACGGAGGGGCGGTGCAGGGAGGAGGAGCTAGCTCTCTTCCTCCTCCCTGCCCCGCCTCCCCCTCCCCCCCGGCCACCATAAAAAAAAAAATTAGAATTTTTTTTAATTTAAAAATGGCGGCTGGGGGCATAGCTGGGGCCGAGCCCAACAGGCTGGGGGGCCGGAACCGGCCCCAGGGCCGCCAGTTGGACAGCCCTGGTGTAAGGCCTTAAAGGTAAGAACCAACACCTTGAAGGCAATTTGGCACTCAATGGGAAGCCAGTGCAGTTGCCGGAGGATGGGAGTGATATGCTCCCTCACTGGCGCTCCCGCCAGCAAGCGAGCAGCGGCATTCTGCACCAGCTTGAGTTTCCGGATCGTCGACAAGGGAAGGCCAACGTAGAGGGCGTTACAGTAGTCTAATCTCGAGATGACCGTCGCTTGGATCACCGTGGCCAGGTCATTCCTGGACAGGTAGGGTGCCAGTCGCCTAGCCTGTTGTAGATGGTAGAATGAGGTTTTGCTGACCGTGGAGACCTGAGTCAATGGGAGCCTCCTCTCCCCTCTCCACACGTTGTCCCCAACCCTGGAGGAAGGAGGCCACCCACTTAAGGGCGGTCCCCCTGACCCCAGTCACGGCTAAACGGTGGGTCAATAATGCATGGTCTACAGCAGTGTTTCTCAACCAGTGTGCCGTGGCACACTAGTGTGCCGTGAGCGATCCTCAGGTGTGCCGTGGGGAATGGGAACCCCCAAGACCCTTTCTTCCCCCTCCTGCCAAACACTTTTTCGTCTCCACTCGGGCTCCCTTCTTCCCAGCCTCGCTCTGCTCGCTTTGCCTCGCTTTGCTCACGCTTCCGCTTCTGCGTGACCCGTGCAGGCGCTACTGCACAGACTCGCCCCACATCTTCCTCATCCTAACCGTGAACTCTATCTGCGTTTCAGTACTTTCCGTTGGTAATGGGAGTTCAATCTGCCAAGTTTGGTTCAATTCCATTGTTGCAAGAGTTCAGGATGCTCTTTGTTTGTGTGTTAACTATAAATCCCAGAAACTGTAACTTCCAAATGTCAAGGTCTATTTTCCCCAAAGTCACATTTGGGCATACTGAGTATTCATGCCAAGTTTGGTCCTGATCCAACATTGTTTGAGCCCAGAGTACTCTCTGGATGGAGGTGAACTACAACTCCAAAACTCAAGGTCAATGCCCACCAAACTCTTATAGTATTTTCTCTTGGTTATGGTAGTTCTGTGTGGGAAGCTTGATTCCATTCCATCATTGGTGGGGTTCAGAATGCTCTTTGATTGTAGGGGAACTATAAATCCCAGCAACTACAACTCCCAAATGCCAAGGTCTATTTCCCCTGAACTCCATCTACGTTCATATTTGGGCATATTGAGTATTCATGCCAAGTTTGGTCCTGATCCAACATTGTTTGAGTCCACAGTGCTCTCTGGATGTCGGTGAACTACAACTCCAAAACTCAAGGTCAATGCCCACCAAACTCTTATAGTATTTTCTCTTGGTTATGGTAGTTCTGTGTGGGAAGTATGATTCCATTCCATCATTGGTGGAGTTCAGAATGCTCTTTGATTGCGGGTGAACTATAACTCCCAGCTGTAGAGCAAGACCTTCGTGTGTGTCTTTCTGCCATTCCTGCCAGGATATCTATGTTGTGTTCATCGAAACAGGCCCAGATTTCACACTGAGTGTATAAATACATTTACAAACATATTAACTATATGTATGACTGTGTTAGAGTGTCGTTTTGTGTCATTTTGGTTGGTGGTGTGCCCCAGGATTTTGTAAATATATGTTGTGTTCATCGAAACAGGCCCAGGTTTCACACTGAGTATATAAATACATTTACAAACATATTAACTATATGTATGACTGTGTTAGAGTGTCGTTTTTGTGTCATTTTGGTTGGTGGTGTGCCCCAGGATTTTGTAAATATATGTTGTGTTCATCGAAACAGGCCCAGGTTTCACACTGAGTATATAAATACATTTACAAACATATTAACTATATGTATGACTGTGTTAGAGTGTCGTTTTGTGTCATTTTGGTTGGTGATGTGCTCCAGGATTTTGTAAATATATGTTGTGTTCATCGAAACAGGCCCAGGTTTCACACTGAGTATATAAATACATTTACAAACATATTAACTATATGTATGACTGTGTTAGAGTGTCGTTTTGTGTCATTTTGGTTGGTGGTGTGCTCCAGGATTTTGTAAATATATGTTGTGTTCATCGAAACAGGCCCAGGTTTCACACTGAGTATATAAATACAGTTACAAACATATTTTGGTTGGTGGTGTGCTCCAACTTTGTATATGTTGTGTTCATGACTGTGTTAGAGTGTCGTTTTGTGTCATTTTGGTTGGTGGTGTGCTCCAGGATTTTGTAAATATATGTTGTGTTCATCGAAACAGGCCCAGGTTTCACACTGAGTATATAAATACATTTACAAACATATTAACTATATGTATGACTGTGTTAGAGTGTCGTTTTGTGTCATTTTGGTTGGTGGTGTGCCCCAGGATTTTGTCAATGTAAAAAACGTGCCGTGGCTCAAAAAAGGTTGAAAAACACTGCAGTAACACAAGCAGTGCCGATCCGCCCTGGTCAAGCTGGCAACGTCGCTGGTCTGTGATGGCGACCAGGACCGTCTCCGTCCCATGCCCCGAACGGAAGCCGGACTGGAAGGGGTCTAGCCAAGTGGCGTCATCTAGGAAGGTCTGCAACTGCTCCATTGCTGCCCTCTCAACCACCTTGGTTCGAAACCGGGTGGTAATTGAGAGGGACCACTGGATCTAACCCCGGTTTCTTGGCACACAGAAACCCCATGGCCTATGTGACCTCCTGGTGCGGTTTGGGGAGGATGGACCGTGGATGGTGGCATACGCAGGACTTCCATGCGCTTTTGATCCAACTTCACACAACCACCGCAACCCTCACAAATGACGGACCTGGACCAAACCTGGCACACAGACCCTCCCATGACCCACTTTACGTCCTGGTGCAGTTTGGGGGAGGGTGGATCATAGATCATGGGATTTGCAGTACCTTCACCCGATTCAGCGCCGACTTTCACAGACCATTGCAAACCACACAAATGACGGGCCTAGAACACACTTGGCGCAGAGACTCCCCGTGATAAAAGGAAACGTTTGGGGGACATTGACCTTGATTTATGGGAGTTATAGCTCACCTGCATCCAGAGAAACTGTGACACCCCCCCCCCCCACGACAATGGACCAGGACCAATCTTGGCACAGAGAAGCCCTATGACCAACTGAACAAACTGGAGGGGATTGGGAGAAACTGACCTTGATTTCAAAGAGTTGTAGTTCATCCAGAGAGCGCTGAGCCCAGCCAACAACAGATTTGCACCAAACTTACAACACAGACCTAGTACTGGTTTGGGGGTGATTGCCCTGGGAATCTGGGAGTTGTAGTTCACCCTTCTCCAGAGAATACTGAACCCAGCCCACAACGGATCTGGACCACACTTGGCACACAGAACCAACATGACCAACTGCATCCTGGCAGGGTTTGGGGTGAATGCCGTTGGATTCTGGGAGTTGTAGTTCACCTGCATCCAGAGAACACTGAACCCAGCCGACGATGGATCTGGACCAAACTTGGCACACAGACCCAACACAGCCAAATGAGAATACTGGCAAGATTAGGGGGTGATTGCCCTGGGAATCTGGGAGTTGTAGTTCACGCTTCTCCAGAGAAAACTGAACCCAGCTGACAGAGCTGGATCAAACATGACACACAGAACCAACATGACCAACTGTGCATCCTGGCAGGGCTTGGGGTGAATGCCATTGGATTCTGGGAGTTGTAGTTCACCTGCATCCAGAGAACACTGAACCCAGCCGACGATGGATCTGGACCAAAGTTGGCACACAGACCCAACACAGCCAACTGTGAATACTGGCAAGATTTGGGGGTGATTGCCCTGGGAATCTGGGAGTTGTAGTTCACCCTTCTCCAGAGAATACTGAACCCAGCCCACAACGGATCTGGATCAAACATGACACACAGAACCAACATGACCAACTGTGCATACTGGCAGGGCTTGGGGTGAATGCCGTTGGATTCTGGGAGTTGTAGTTCACCTGCATCCAGAGAACACTGAACCCAGCAGACAATGGATCTGGACCAAAGTTGGCACACAGACCCAACACAGCCAATTGTGAATACTGGCAAGATTCAGGGGTGATTGCCCTGGGAATCTGGGAGTTGTAGTTCACCCTTCTCCAGAGAAAACTGAACCCAGCTGACGACAGAGCTGGATCAAACATGGCACACAGAACCAACATGACCAACTGTGCATACTGGCAGGGTTTGGGGTGAATGCCGTTGGATTCTGGGAGTTGTAGTTCAACTGCATCCAGAGAACACTGAACCCAGCAGACGATGGATCTGGACCAAAGTTGGCACACAGACCCAACACAGCCAACTGTGAATACTGGCAAGGTCCAGGGGTGATTGCCCTGGGAATCTGGGAGTTGTAGTTCACCCTTCTCCAGAGAGAACTGAACCCAGCCGACAACAGATCTGGACCACACTAGGTACACAGAACCAACATGACCAACTGTGCATACTGGCAGGGCTTGGGGTGAATGCCGTTGGATTCTGGGAGTTGTAGTTCACCTGCATCCAGAGAACACTGAACCCAGCCGACGATGGATCTGGACCAAACTTGGCACACAGACCCAACACAGCCAACTGTGAATACTGGCAAGGTTTGGGGGTGACTGCCCTGGGAATCTGGGAGTTGTAGTTCACACTTCTCCAGAGAAAACTGAACCCAGCTGACGACAGAGCTGGATCAAACATGGCACACAAACCCAACATGGCTGACTTTGGACACTGGCAGGGTTGGGGAAGGATTGACGCACAATTATGGACATTCACCCACATCCTGATGCATTTTCTAATGGGAGCATTCATTAAAAAAAACAAAAGCAAAGACTGGCTTTTCCCTTTAAAATAGCGTTACAAATTACCTAAACTATATTACCAAACTTCCCAAAACAAACCACCATCAGATCTTTTGGAGATGCCAGTAGACACAGACGCAGGTGAAACGGAAAATGTTGAAAATGCTGCCAGAACACATTGGCCACACGGCTCGGAAACCACACAACAACAACAACAACAACAACACCCCAGTGATTCCGGCTGCGAAAGCCTTCGACAACACGTCGACTTCACGCAGGAGGAAATGCCCTCAAAATGGGAGGCACTGTGAGGTACACCCCTTGGAAAGGACCCAAGCGCCCAGGTTTGGGGTCTCACCAGATTTGTGTTGATGGGCAGGAACCTGCTTGGCGCCACTATGGGCTCGCGGCGTCACGTAGCGGATGGAGGTCTCTTCTAAATATTTGTCGACGAGGTCCGGACAGACTGCAAGAAGCAAGAGAAAGGTGAGTAGGTGACCAAAGGTGGATGCGAACACTGATTGGTGCAAAGCCAACGAATCATAGAAATGGGTGACCCAAAGGCCACCTAGCCCAACCCCTTGCCCCGCAAGCTTCTTCAAAAATCAAAACGAGAGGCCGGGGAAGAGAAAGCACTGGCTGTTTGGAACTACAGATCTCTGGGAAGAAACCTGCTCACTGTTGGAATTCAACCCCACACCAGCCAAGTCTCAAGTCCTCAATAAGGAACAGTTTAGTTACCGTATACACCGGGGTGGGCAATTATTTTTTTCCAAGGGGCCACACGAGAGCCAAAAAATATTATGGAGAGCCGCACCTAAAGGCTGAACTACATTCTAATCTACATAATTTAGTTATTTATTTACTACTAGCTGTACCCGGCAGGCGTTGCTGTGCCCTATTTAGGAGATGCGAGAAAGTCTGAGTATGTAAGGGTTGGAAATGATGTTACTTGGTGGGGTCATGGCTGTGTCGTTGTGGGTTGTTCTGGTGGATGGGATGTTGAAGTCCTGTGGAGTTGTGGGTGTGTGGTGTTGCTGGCATTCTGCAGAGCTTGTGGATATACAATGTTTTTTGTCTTTCCGTCTGCTGTGTTGATGGAGAGCAGGGCTGTCCAACTTCTACCAACCCTGGGGCCTGATTACCGGACACTGATCAACTGGGGGGCCTAAGGGTCCGCCCCTCCCCGGCTCTGCCCTCTCCCCGGCTCTGCCCCCTCCCCGGCTCCGCCCCCTCCCCGGCTCCGCCCGCTGTATATATTCACAAACTCATATTCCCCTTTATTTCTAATAAAATATATTTGTTATTATTATTATTCCATTCCTGCCATATATAGATAGATCACAGATTAGGAAAGGCATACAGTGCATTTGGAAGGCTTCACAAAAGAGTCTGGAGCACCTGAGGCAAAGCACCAAAATCAGTGTGTACAGAGCTATCATATCATACAGTTCGCCTACAATCAAAGAGCATTCTAAACCCAACCAATGATGGACTTAACCAATCTTGGCACACAGAACTCCCATGACCAACAGGAAATACTGGAAGGCTTTGGTGGGCATTGACCTTGAGTTGTGGAGTTGTAGTTCACCTCCATCCAGAGAGCACTCTGGACTCAATGTTGGATCAGGACCAAACTTGGCATGAATACTCAATATGCCCAAAAGTGAACACAGATGGAGTTTGGGGAAAATAAACAGGAGCCGGAGGGGGAGCCGAGAGCATGGTTTGCGGCTCCCCCGGGCTTGGTGGAGCCGCGAACCGGGAGGCTCCCTGCAAGCAAACGGAGGGGATGCCTCTCGGGGCCTGGCTGCTTCCAAACCCGGGGTTTGGAAGCAGCCAGCCCCCGAGATTTCCTCCCTTTCTCCAAGTCCCCTTCAGAAGCGGAGAGAGACTCGGGGAAAAGGAGGAGATGCCTCTCGGGGCCTGGCTGCTTCCAAACCCCAGGAGAAGGAAGGAAGGAAGGAAGGAGTGGAAGAGAAGGATGGAAGGGAATGGAGGGAGGAAAGTGAGAAGGAAGAAAAGATAAAAGGGTGGCAGGAAAGGAAGAAAGGAAGGTAAAAGAGAGGGGCATGGAGGGTGGGAGAACAGTTGAAAGGGTGGGTGGCTGGGTGGGTGGAAGGAAAGAAGGTGAAAGAGAGGGACGGAGGAAAGAAGGAAAGAGTGGAAGGAAAGGGAGGGGGAGTAGAAAGAGGGAGAGGGAAGTGGGGGGGAAGGCCGGGTGATGGAGGCGAGTGCGCTGAGGGCCTGAGCGCCTCCGAGCGCACGGAGCAGCGGGAGGAGGAAGCGAGCGAGAGGAGAAAGAGAGAGAGGGAAGGGGCAGGGAAGGAAGAAGGATGAAAGGGTGGAATGGAAGGAGGGAGGGAGGGAGAAGAAATGTGCTCACCTGAGCGCTGCATGCTTCCTTGCAATAACTCCTCCCTGGGGAGGGAGGGAGGATGAGAAGGAGGAAGGAGCTCTGCCGAGCCATGCGGCCGGGTCGCTCTTCCTGTTTGCTGCCAAGGGGGCGGGTCCCGAGAGACGTCACTCCCTCCCATTGGCCCCCTCCCTCAGGAGAAGAGGAGGCGACCAATAGAAAGCCAAGGAGGCGGGACCAAAAATAATAATAATAAATAATAATATTTTTAATTGAAAAAAAATTTAAAAAAATATATTATTTATTGCAGGAGGGTAAGGGGCCGTAGCCAAGGGGCTGGGGGGCCGTGTACGGCCCCAGGGTCGCCTGCTGGACAGCTCTGATGTAGAGGTTCTGTGCTTTCCCAACTCTGGAGCACGCTACGTAGAGTTGTCCGTGGGAGAAGCATTCTGTGTCAAGGTCTATGCCACAGATGTGTAGTGTTTGTCCTTGAGCCTTGTTTATGGTGATGGCAAAAGCTAGTGTAGTGCAGTGTCTTTCTGTTCTGGCGTTTGTTCTGCCCTTTTTTGTGTGATGTATGTCGCGTTGCGAGTGTGTCGTCCGATGCTGTTCTTTTTAGGAGGCATGGCTTGTCTTTTTGGGTCAGCTTACGCCTGTGTGGAAGGAAGGAATGGCATACAAATGGGTTGAGCAGTAGACGCAAGGTTGTGTTATGTGCGTATTGTGTTGTGTGTAGGTATTACTTTTGTGTAATTCTGGGGGTATGTGTTTGTCAGTGGTGCCTGTGTCCCTGGTGCCCTATTTGTCTCCCTCCTAGATCTTGGCCGTGGCAGTTTAACCCTTAACTGAAATCACTCAGCATTCTAAGTGGCTTTGCCCACCGTTACTATGGTAACTGATGTTGGCCAATGGGTTTCTCTGGCGGCCGCAGAGGATGCTGGGAAATGTAGTTTTTTAAAATCGTTGTTTTGGGGGCCTTCTAGGTTTTGGGGGGGAAAGTTTCTTTGCTAAAAACCTTCCTTGCCTGAGGCCTATTTTTGTTGCCAAATTTGGTGTCTCTGCCTTGGAAGGTTTCTCTGCCTAGGACGGTCATTCGATGACGACTCTTCCTTTATATATATAGATATTTACTATATATTACACATCATTAATATTAACATATTAATATATCAAGAAATATTCATATATTATTAGTATTAATATCATAATTATTATATTATTTATATATAGACATTATAATATATTGAAATTATAATATAACATTATTATATTATATTATTTATTATATTATTATAAAATTATTATAAAAAAATAATTAAAACCACTAAAATTAAATTAAATTCAAGAAGGCAAGGTGCGAACCAAGATGGAGGCTGACATCCTCAAGAGAGGAAGGATCCCAAGATGGAATGGCCCAATGGACCCAGCCCAGAGGATGGCAAAACGGACCCAGCCGCCGCCGCAGCGGAGAGCAGAGCAGCAGGCGATCAGAGGCTGCAGGCCTCCGCCCGCTCTCGCCCCCAGCCCTTGCCCAGCTGATCGCCCTGCTATGGAGTGCCCGCCATCCCTGGAGGCAATCCAGGCCTGCAGGGGAAGCAGTCGGCGATCAGCGGCCGCAGGTTGCCGACTGCTCCTGCTGCAGGCCCGGATCGCCTCCAGGGATGGCAGGCACTCCAAAGTCGCCGCTCCGCCGACCTGTCTACCGACACAGGCTCCACAGAGCCCACGATGGGATGGTGGCAGCGGCACCCCTTCCTCTTGGCCCCACCCCCCCCCCGACGCCCTTCTCCCCGGGCCGGGCAGAATCCGCTGCCGGGCCGCATCTGGCCCGCCGGCCGTAGGTTGCCCACCCCTGGTATACGCTCAAGTATAAGCTGACCTGAATATAAGCTGAGGCACCTAAGTTTACCACAAAAACTAGGAAAACAGTTTTGACTTGAGTATGAGCGGAGGGTGGGAAATGGTGGTACATTTCAAAATAGAAATACATTATCGCGGGTGTTACGTTCCAGGACCACCGGGGAAAAGTGAAAATCCACAAAGTAGGGACACTATATTTATTTTAATATTTATACATTATTTTAGTAGTTATACACTATTTTAAGTCTTTATAAACCCTCCCCACACGCTTATACAATACATCGGTGTTTTTCAACCTTGTTTTGAGCCGCAGCACGTTTTTTACATTTCCAAAATCCTGGGGCACACCACCAACCAAAATGATAGAAAATGACACTCTAACACAGTCATACGTATAGTTAATATGTTTTTGAATGTATTTATACACTCCGTGTGAAACCTGGGCCTGTTTCGATGGACACAACATAGAAATCCTGGCAGGAATGGCAGAAAGACACAAACTTCCCACACAGAACTCCCAGAACCAAGAGAAAATGCTAGAAGAGTTTGGTGGGCATTGACCTTGGGTTTTGGAGTTGTAGTTCACCTATATCCAGAGAGCACTGCGGACTGAAACAATGTTGGATCAGGACCAAACTTGGCATGAATACTCACTATGCCCAAATATGAACACAGATGGAGTTTGGGGGAAATAGACCTTGACATTTGGGAGTTACAGTTTCTGGGATTTATAGTTAACACACAATCAAAGAGCATCCTGAACTCTTGCAACAATGGAATTGAACCAAACTTGGCATATTGAACTCTCATTACCAACAGAAAGTACTGTAAGGGTTTGCTTGGGAATTGACCTTGAGTTTTGGCGTTGTAGTTCACCTACACCCAGAGAGCACTGTGGACTCAAACAATGTTGGATCAGGATTTTTGCTGCTGCCGCCGCCACTCTCCGATGCGCTTTCCCTGCTCAGTCCCCCCTCCCTCCAGCCTTGAAGGGCCTTTCCTTCCTTCCTTTACTTCACTTTAAGTTTTTAAACCTGAAAATAGTGTATAACTACTAAAATAATGTATAAATATTAAAATAAATATAGCGTTTCTTACATCACGGTTTTTCACTTATTGCGGGAGGTCCTGGAACATAATCCCCGCAATAAGTGAGGGACTGTAGAGTAAAATAATAAATGTAATAACAATAAAGTAAAATAATAATATTATCAATAATAATAGAATACAATAATAAATGTAATAACAATAAAGTAAAATAATAACAGTATCAATAATAATAGAATACAATAATAAATGTAATAATAACAATAAAGTAAAATAATAATAGTATCAATAATAATAGAATACAATAATACATGTAATAATAACAATAAATTAAAATAATAATAGTAACAATAATAATAGAATACAATAATAAATGTAATAATAACAATAAAGTAAAATAATAATAGTATCAATAATAATAGAATACAATAATAAATGTAATAACAATAAAGTAAAATAATAATAGTATCAATAATAGAATACAATAATAAATGTAATAATAACAATAAAGTAAAATAATAATAGTATCAATAATAATAGAATACAATAATAAATGTAATAACAATAAAGTAAAATAATAATAGTATCAATAATAATAGAATACAATAATACATGTAATAATAACAATAAATTAAAATAATAATATTAATAATAGAATACAATAATACATGTAATAATAACAATAAATTAAAATAATAATAGTATCAATAATAATAGAATACAATAATAAATGTAATAACAACAATAAAGTAAAATAATAATAGTATCAATAATAATAGAATACAATAATAAATGTAATAATAACAATAATAGAGTAAAATTATAATTGTATCAATAATAATAGAATACAATAAATGTAATAACAATAAAGTAAAATAATAATAGTATCAATAATAGAATACAATAATAAATGTAATAATAACAATAATAGAGTAAAATTATAATTGTATCAATAATAATAATACATTTATTATGTATTTATAATAGAGTAAAATAATACATAACCTTGCTTCTATCTGAAAGGAGATGATGACCTACCGGCCTTCCTGCGCTTCAGCGTGACGTAGGGCAGCAAGTCGTGGCGGGTGATGATGCGCAGCAGCTGCAGCACCTGCCGGAAGTTGGTCTCGTCGCAGCGGCCCTGCCTCTCCAGCGCCAGCAGGAAGTCCCGCCCGCTGCGGATCATGCCCCGCTCGTAGTCGTCGATGACGTCCACAAAGAGGAAGGAGAGCACCCGGACGTCGCGGTGGGTCAGGTGGGTGCCCACAATGTCGAACATGCGGTGCAGGCTGTACAGCCCGTGCTCCCGGTCGCCCTCCTCCTCCGGCCAGGCCTGCTGCCGGCTACGCTTCCCAGGGGGGGCCATCGCGGGCAGAGGGGCGGGCCCCAGCTTCCACGGCGACCAGGGCTGCTCCTCGATTGGGGGGGGGGGCCCTGAGGAGGAGAGGAAGGCTGGGTCAGCGTGGAGCTCAGTGATGCTCCAAGTCTGTTATGGGGAAGTAGGCCAGGTCAACTAGTAGGAAACCCAAGGGCCGTCCAGTCCAATCCCATTCTGCCAGCCAAGAAGACACAATCAAAGCCCTCCCGACAGATGGCCATCCAGCCTCTATGTCATCATCATCATCAAACCATATAATCCTAGAGATTGAAGATATTCTCATGGGTGCCATCCAGTCCAACACCCTTCTGCCAAGCAGGAAAGACACAATCAAAGCCATTCTGACAGATGGCCATCCAACCTCTACATCAGGGCTGTCCAACAGGCGGCTCGGGGCCCGTATACGGCCCGCAAGCCCCTTCCCTACGCCCCCCTAACCACCTGCAAGACATCAGTTTTTATTTTTTAAATTTTTTGGGGAAAAAAAAAATCCAAAAATTTCGTCCGGGGGGGCGGCGTGAGTGAGGAGGAGGCGCAGGGAAGCCACGTCAGATGCCCTAGGGGCGGGACTTCCCCCCGCCTGTTCCTCGCTCGCGCAGGGCCGCGTGAGGGCTTGCGCGCCAGGGCGGGAGCAGCGAGCCGCCTCCACCGTGTCCCTAGCTCTTGCAGCGGCCAAGCCTGAAGGGGTCGCAGCATTAGGAAGGTTGAGAAACACTGATGTAGAGGCTGATCATCTGTCGGGCGGGCTCTGGTTGTGCCTTTCCTGATTGACAGAGAGGGCTTGGACTGATGATGGTGATGATGTAGAGCAGGGCTGTCCAATTCTTCGGGGCCATAGGGCCGGAATTCAGGTGACTGATCACCTTGGGGCCGGGAGCGGGCGTATCCGCTCGCGAGGGGCGTGGCCGCGGCGGGGGTACGGGGCCGCTCCCGCCTGGCGCGCAAGCCCGCCATCTTGCGCGACCCGCCCCTTTTTGGCGCTTGACATCACCCGCCGAAAAGGGGCGGGTCGCGCAAGATGCCGGGCATGCGCACCAGGGCGGGAGGCGGCCGGGGATCGGTGAGCCGCCCTCCGCCGTGTCCCTAGCTCTGCAGCTCGGGCTTACCTTCCTTCAGGCGCGACCGCTGCAAGAGCTAGGGACACGGCGGAGGGCGGCTCGCCGATCCCCCGGCCCGCCTCCCGCCCTGGTGCGCATGCCCAGCATCTTGCGCGACCCGCCCCTTTTCGGCGGGGAAGCGCCGAAGGGGGCGGTCGCGCAAGATGCCGGGCTTGCGCACCAGGGCGGAGCGGCCCCGCCCCGCCGCGCCACACGCCACGCCCAGCGGCGACGCCCTCCGCTCGGCCCCCAAGGTGATCAGTCACCTGAATTCCGGCCCTTGGGCCCGAAGAAGTTGGACAGCCCTGCTCTACATCATCACCATCATCAGTCCAACCCCTCTCTGTCAATCAGGAAAGGCACAACCAGAGCCCGCCCGACAGATGATCAGCCTCTACATCAGTGTTTCTCAACCTTCCTAATGCTGCGACCCCTTAATACAGTTCCTCATGTTGTGGTGACCCCTAACCATAACATTATTTTCATTGCTACTTCATAACTGTATTTTTTGTGGGGGCGGGGTTGATTTTGTCATTTGGAAATTGTAGTTGCTGGGATTTATAGTTCACCTACAATCAAAGAGCATTCTCAACTCACCAACGATGGAATTGAACCAAACTTGGAACACAAAACTCTCATGACCAACTCTCATGACCAACAGCAAATACTGGAAGGGTTTGGTGGGCATTGACCTTGAGTTTGGGAGTTGTAGTTCACCTACATCCTGAGAGCACTATAGACTCAACAATGATGGATCTGGACCACACTTGACACGAATCCTCAATATACCCAAATGTGAACACGGGTGGAGTTTGGGGAAAATAGATCTTGACATTTGGGAGTTTTAGTTGCTGGGATTTATAGTTCATCTACAATCAAAGAGTCCCTTGCACCCTACCAATGATAGAATTGGGTCAAAATTCCTACACAGAACCCTCATGCCTTGAAGGAACTAGCTGGCGTGAGCCTCCATCCCACTTCACACACTCTCCCTCAGTCACACATGTGCATCATGCTGCCATGCGCCAAGCACGCCTGCTCTCCCCTCCCTGCTTGGAGTCTCAGAATCAGCCCTCCCCTTGGCTGGGAGGCCTGCCAATCACAGCAGAGGAGAGCTTTAGGTGGGAGAATTTGCAGTCTGTTTCCAACAAGAAAGAGAAGGAAAAGCGGAGAGATCTTCAACCTTCTCTGCCAAAGACCAGCAGAAATACATGTTTTCTGATGGTCTTTGGCGACCCCTCTGAAACCCTCTCACGACCCCCCTGGGGGTCCCGACCCCCAGGTTGAGAAACACTGCTCTACATAATCATCATCATCATCATAGCACAGAAGCGTGGAGTTTGAAGATATTCTCAAGGGGACCATCCAGTCCAATCCCATTCTCCCAGACAGGAAGACCCAATTTATTTATTTCCTTTATTTATTTCTTGGGATTTATCTACCGCTTCTCTCCCCCCCCCCCCCCGGTGGCTCGGGGCGGCTCGCAACAGATCAATCGATACAAAATAAAAACAGGCATATCATAAAAACACATCATAAAAACACAGTGCAAGCAAACAGATAAAAACAACATTAAAGCAGCATAAAAACGACAATAGTCGCACCCTATACACAGCAGCAGCAGACACCGTTTATTTATTTATTTATTTATTTCTGGATTTTACCCCGCTCTTCTCAACCCCGAGGAGGGGGACTCAGAGCGGCTTACAGTAAGGCGCACCGATGCCCACGCAGCAACAATACAAGACCCCAGAACCCCTCAACAACCAAAATACAATTACAATACATCAAAATACAACCATCCAAACATCATACGCATTCATTCCAGATTAAAACAATGTTCTGGCCATAAAAGCATTGGCCCTGATCACCCACTTTCATTAAAATCCCATCTAAAATGCTGCCTTGTGCTGGTGTACGAATGCCTGGTCCCACAGCCAGGATTTCACTTTTTTCCTGAACGCCAGGAGGGATGTGGTGGATCGTACATCAATAGGAAGCGCATTCCACAGGCGGGGAGCCACCACCGAGAAGGCCCTATTATTATTATCAATAATAATAGAATACAATAATAAATGTAATAACAATAAAGTAAAATAATAATATTATCAATAATAATAGAATACAATAATAAATGTAATAATAACAATAAAGTAAAATAATAATAGTATCAATAATAATAGAATACAATAATAAATGTAATAATAACAATAAAGTAAAATAATAATAGTATCAATAATAATAGAATACAATAATACATGTAATAACAATAAAGTAAAATAATAATAGTATCAATAATAGAATACAATAATAAATGTAATAACAATAAAGTAAAATAATAATAGTATCAATAATAATAGAATACAATAATAAATGTAATAATAACAATAAAGTAAAATAATAATAGCATCAATAATAGAATACAATAATAAATGTAATAATAACAATAAAGTAAAATAATAATAGTATCAATAATAATAGAATACAATAATAAATGTAATAATAACAATAAAGTAAAATAATAATAGCATCAATAATAATAGAATACAATAATAAATGTAATAATAACAATAAAGTAAAATAATAGTATCAATAATAATAGAATACAATAATAAATGTAATAACAATAAAGTAAAATAATAATAGTATCAATAATAATAGAATACAATAATAAATGCCTCATCTGAGACATAGGCGGGGGCGAGAGCAGGGCCTCCTCGGATGATCTTAGATTACGGGGTGGGACGTAGCGGCCGATGCGTTCGGACAAGTAAGCTGGGCCAGAACCGTATAGAGCTTTAAAGGTCAAAACCAGCACTTTGAATTGAGCCCGGAATTGGACCGGCAGCCAGTGGAGCTGACACAATAGGGGGGTGTTGTGCTCCCTGTATGTAGCTCCCGTTAGTAGTCTGGCTGCCGCCCGCTGGACTAATTGCAGTTTCCGAACTGTCTTCAAAGGCAGCCCCACGTAGAGTGCGTTGCAGTAATCTATTCGGGATGTGACCAGAGCGTGGACGACCGTAGCCAGATCAGACTTCCCAAGGTACGGGCGCAGCTGGCGCACGAGTCTTAACTGTGCAAAAGCTCCCCCGGCCACCGCTGAGACCTGGGGCTCCAGGCTCAGCCATGAGTCCAGGGTCACTCCCAAGCTGCGAACCTGCGTCTTCAACCTGCGTCTTCAGTTACAAGGTGGCTATGACCACACAAGTTTTCCGGATCCGTAAGTCTGCCGGAACAGCCAAGTCTTACACGCCTTCCTGAAAGGGAGAAGGGCCTGGATGGTGCGAACGTCAGCGGGCAGAGTTCCAGAGGGTCGGAGCTACGATCGAAAAAGCCCACCCACGAGTCGCAGTCAACCGGTAGATCTTAGCACTGGGGACGATCAGGAGGTTCTGCTCTTCAGAGCGTAGAGGCCTAGTGGGACGGTATGGGATGAGACGGTCCCGCAGGTACACTGGCCCCAGACCATGTGAGGCAGGGGTGCCCACACTTTTTCAGCATGCGAGCTACTTATAATAAATCTAAGACAGAAAGATCTACTGAGAGAGAAGCAGGGCGGAGCTAAGGTGGGGCGGGGCCTGGCGCGGCTTGGCTTGGCTCCACCCCCTCCGCCCCCTGGCTGGAGCTCTACCACAGCTTCTCCAGGGCAGAGGGGGGTATGCCAAGCCAGTGATGGTTAGCCATGCCACCACTGGCTTGGCATACCCCCCTCTGCCCTGGAGAAGCTGTGGTGCAGCTAACGCTGGTGGGAAGGGGGCGTGGCCTGGTGCTGCTTGGCTCCGCCCCCTGGCTGGAGCTCTACCACAGCTTCTCCAGGGCAGAGGGGGTATGCCAAGCCAGTGATGGTTAGCCATGCCACCACTTGCTTGGCATACCCCCTCTGCCCTGGAGAAGCTGTGGTACAGCTAAAGCTGGTGGGGAGGGGCGTGGCCTGGTGCTGCTTGGCTCCGCCCCCTGGCTGGAGCTCTACCACAGCTTCTCCAGGGCAGAGGGGGGTATGCCAAACCAGTGATGGTTAGCCATGCCACCACTTGCTTGGCATACCCCTCTGCCCTGGAGAAGCTGTGGTACAGCTAAAGCTGGCGGGGAGGGGGCGTGGCCTGGTGTTGCTTGGCTCCGCCCCCTCCGCCCCCTGGCTGGAGCTCTACCACAGCTTCTCCAGGGCAGAGGGGGGTATGCCAAGCCAGTGATGGTTAGCTATGCCACCACTTGCTTGGCATACCCTCTGCCCTGGAGAAGCTGTGGTACAGCTAAAGCTGGTGGGGAGGGGGCGTGGCCTGGTGCTGCTTGGCTCCGCCCCCTGGCTGGAGCTCTACCACAGCTTCTCCAGGGCAGAGGGGGGTATGCCAAACCAGTGATGGTTAGCCATGCCACCACTTGCTTGGCATACCCCCTCTGCCCTGGAGAAGCTGTGGTATAGCTAAAGCTGGCGGGAGGGGGCGTGGCCTGGTGTTGCTTGGCTCCGCCCCTCCGCCCCTGGCTGGAGCTCTACCACAGCTTCTCCAGGGCAGAGGGGGGTATGCCAAGCCAGTGATGGTTAGCCATGCCACCACTTGCTTGGCATACCCCCCTCTGCCCTGGAGAAGCTGTGGTACAGCTAAAGCTGGTGGGAAGGGGGCGTGGCCTGGTGCCGCTTGGCTCCGCCCCTCCGCCCCTGGCTGGAGCTCTACCACAGCTTCTCCAGGGCAGAGGGGGTATGCCAAGCCAGTGATGCTTAACTATGCCACCACTTGCTTGGCATACCCCCCACTGCCCTGGAGAAGCTGTGGTACAGCTAAAGCTGGGGGGAGGGGGCGTGGCCTGGTGCCGCTTGGCTCCGCCCCCTCCGCCCCCTGGCTGGAGCTCTACCACAGCTTCTCCAGGGCAGAGGGGGGTATGCCAAGCCAGTGATGGTTAGCTATGCCACCACTTGCTTGGCATACCCCCTCTGCCCTGCTGACGCTGGAGACAATCAAAGCCCTCCCAACAGATGGCCACCCAGCCTCTGCCTAATAATAACAATAACACCCAGAGAGCACTGTGGACTCAAACCATGATGGATCTGGACCAAACTTGGCACAAATACTCAATATGCCCAAATGTGAACACTGATAAGAGTCTGGGGAAATTAGACCTTGACATTTGGATGTTGTAGTTGCTGGGATTTATAGTTCACCTTTATAGAGCCCATTGAATCCCACCAATGATAGAGTTGGAACGCCCACAACCAACAGAAAACACCAGAGAGCTTTGGGAGGATTTGATCGTGATGTAGGTGCGATGTAGTTCACATACCTCCAGAGAGCACTGTGAACCCAAACAACGATGGATCTGGACCAAATTTGGCACAATTTGGGCACCATGCTGCCATGTGTGGAGCATGCCTGCTCTCCCCTCGGGCAGCAACCCGACAGGTGAACCGTGAGCTCCCTCTGCGCCATTCCTGAGCACCTCGCCCTACTTCCTGTCTCGATTCCTGATCCTGGATTACCCTTGTTTACCACGCTCATGACCTCTGACCTGGCCGAGGTGGCTGACCTAGTTCTGGGCTTCAGCCATGACCTCGGGGCTGAGAGCCTCCCAAAGGCCTCTGGGCTCAAACAGACACCAAGACGTATTGTCGAAGGCTTGCATGGCTGGAATTAATGGGTTGCTGTCATTTTTTCGGGCTGTATAGCCATGTTCCAGAAGCATTCTCTCCTAATTTCTGCTTGCATCTATGGAAGTTGTGAGGTCTGTTGGAAACTACAACAGTGGGGTTTATATATCTGTGGAATAATGTCCACGGTGAAAGAAAGAACTCTTGCCTGCTTGAGGCAAGTGGGCATGTTGCAATTGACTAGCATTGAATAGCCTTGCAGCTTGAAAGCCTGACTGCTTCCTGAGGGAATCCTTGTTTGGGAGATGTTAGCTGGCCCTGATTGTGTCCTATCTGGAAACAATCTGCAGCAAAAGCACAGGGTGGTCTTACAGGCCCTCCTGAAGGCCTGTCACTCCGTTATTGCTCGCGCCTCTGCCGGGAGGGCGTTCCACAGGGTAGGCGCCACTACAGAAAAGGTGCGCTGCCGAGTTGATGACAATCGGCAAGTCTTGAGTGATGGAACCTCCAATAGGTTTTGGTCCATGGACCGTAGTGGTCTCTGGAGAATGTGCAGGGAAAGGCGGTCCTTCAGGGACACTGGCCCCAGGCCATGCAAGGCCTTCAAGGTAAACACCAGCACTTTGAAGGCAATACGGTACTCGATGGGAAGCCAGTGCAAACGCTGGAGGACTGGTGTGATGTGGCATGTTAATGTCACGCATATATATGTTAAATAACAGAGGAGAGAGGATAGCCCCTTGGGGGACCCCACAATTAAGGGGGACCCTTTCTGAGACCATTTATTTATTTATTTTTCTATCCCGCCCCTCTCAGCCCGAAGGCGACTCGGGACGGTTTACACAGGCAGTCTCTGCCCTCAATACAACACAGCAACAAGTCAACCCCCCCCCCCCCAGAAAAAAACATATAACAATTTAACAATTAAAAACATACAATTGCAGCCTCAGCGTCATGTTGAAATCAGTTTCCATCGCATCGTTGTCATTCCATATATCTAATTAAACCTTTATATTTCATCAGCGAATGCCTGCTCAAACAGCCAGGTCTTGACTTTCTTGCGAAATGTCAGGAGGGAGGGGGCCGATCTGATGTCTCTAGGGAGGGCGTTCCAAAGCCGAGGAGCCACCACTGAAAAGGCCCTGTCTCTCCTCCCCGCCAGTCGCGCCTGCGGAGAAGGCGGGACCGAGAGCAGGGCCTCTCCGGATGATCTTAAGCATCTCGATGGTTCATAGGGAGAGATGCGTTCGGACAGGTAAGTTGGACCCGAACCGTTTAGGGCTTTAAAGGCTAAAGCCAGCACTTTGGATTGTGCCCGGTAGCAAACTGGCAGCCAGTGGAGCTGGCACAACAGGGGAGTGGTACGCCCTCTGAATGCCGCTCCTGTTATCAACCAGGCTGCTGTCCGTTGGACTAGTTGCAGCTTCCGAACAGTCTTCAAGGGCAGTCCCACGTAGAGAGTGTTGCAGTAGTCTAGGGATTTATAGGTTAAGGCCAGCAGTTTGGATTGTGCCCGGTAGCAAACTGGCAGCCAGTGGAGCTGGTACAACAGGGGAGTGGTACGCCCTCTGAATGCCGCTCCTGTTATCAACCTGGCTGCTGTCCGTTGGACTAGTTGCAGCTTCCGAACAGTCTTCAAGGGCAGTCCCACGTAAAGAGCGTTGCAGTAGTCTAGGGATTTATAGGTTAAGGCCAGCACTTTGAATTGTGCCCGGTAGCAAACTGGCAGCCAGTGGAGCTGGCACAACAGGGGAGTTGTACGCCCTCTGAATGCCGCTCCTGTTATCAACCTGGCTGCTGTCCGTTGGACTAGTTGCAGCTTCCGAACAGTCTTCAAGGGCAACCCCACGTAGAGAGCATTGCAGTAATCTATACGGGATGTAACCAGAGCATGGACCACCGTGGCCAAGTCAGACTTCTCAAGGTACGGGCGCAGCTGGCGCACAAGTTTTAACTGCAAATGCTCCCCTGGTCACCGCCGAAACCTGGGGTTCCAGGCTCAGCGATGAGTCCAGGATCACACCCAAGCTGCGAACCTGCGTCTTCAGGGGGAGTGTCACCCCGTCCAACACAGGCTGTGACCCTATGCCCTGTGCGGCCTTTCGACTGACCAGGAGTGCCTCTGTCTTGTCTGGATTCAGTTTCAATTTGTTCGCCGTCATCCAGTCTGACACAGCGGCCAAGCACCGGGTCAAGACCTGAACAGCCTCCTTGGTGACAGGTGGGAAGGAGTGACAGAGCTGGACGTCATCTGCGTACAGATGACACCGCACTCCGAAACTCCGGATGACCTCCCCCAGCGGCTTCATGTAGATGTTAAACCATGCCTCCCCTCTCCATGCACTGTCCCCGATCTTGGAGAAAGGAGGCCACCCATTTAAGAGCGGACCCCCTCATTCCTGTCATGACTAAACTGTGGATCAATAGAGAATGGTCAACTGTGTCAAATGCTGCCGTGAGGGCCAATAACACGAGCAGCGCTGACCCGCCTTGGTCCAACTGGCAGCAGAGCTGGTCTGCGATGGAGACCAGCACAGTCTACGTCCCGTGCCCAAAGCGCAAGCCGGACTGGAAGGGATCTAATCTGGCTGAATCGTCCAAGAACCGCTGCAGCTGTCCCGCTGCCACCCTCTCAATCACCTTGCCCAGGAACGGTAAATTTGAAACTGGGAGGTAATTGGAGGGAACCGAGCCATCTAAACCCGGTTTCTTCAGCAGCGGACTTACCATCGTGTCTTTTAAACTCTCTGGAAAAAAACCCTTGCTCAAGGGAGCCGTTTACTATATTCAACAGAGGTCCACGTAACCCCTCCCAGCAAGATCTCACAAGCCAGGAGGGGCACGGGTCGAGGGAGCAGGTTGTTGGTCTAGCTGCAGCCGTGATCTTGGGCCAAGCCTCATTGCTCTCCGCCCACAGGAAGGGGGTCAGGGGAATCCTTTCAGGAGCGCCCCTCGTAATCCATCCTACACAAATCAGCAATAGAATTAGAAGCAACTCGAAAGCAAACCAAGAAAACAGCACTTTCCCCTCCAAGCAAACTGTCCTCAACAGAAGGATCTTCCCCGTCGAAGGGAGGATAGTAATAATAATAATAATATATTTATAACCCGCATCCACTCCCCAAAGGGGACTCGGAGCGGCTTACATGGGGCCGTGCCCGAACAACAAATCAGAGAAAATATCAAAAACATCAGAAAACAATAAACACAATAAAAGCAATAAACACAATACACTAAATACATCTTTGAAAACACAACATGGGTGGATCTAAAACAGATACGACAGGGTGAGCCACATCTATATATATAAAGGAAGAGCCGTCATGTGAAGACTACCTCAAACAGAGAAACCTTACAACGCAGAAACACAATACTTGCCAACAGAAATAGGCCTGAAGCAAGGTACGTTTGTAGCAAAGAAACTTTCCCCCCCAAAACCTAAAAGGCCCCCAAAACTACGAGTAAAAATAAAACTACATTTCCCAGCATCCTCCGGGGCTGCCAAAGACTCTCCCAGCCTCTACATTCTGACAACATGATTGGCTGCCAATAAGGGCGGATTTGCATAACTGCTGTACTGGCCAGCCAACATGAACATTCCGACCCATAACAAACTGTCAGATGAGCCTCCTCCAACACTTTCAAATCAGAAGACCATGCTGGAGATCAACACCATTCAAGGGGAGCTTTCTTCCTTTCCCAAAAGATCTCCAGTGGCTTGGAATTCCACATTAATAAGAGGACCATCCAGCAACAATGGGGTTTGCCAAGGAGGGTGCTCCAGCCCCTCTATATGCTGGCTCCAAGGGATGGAGGTCATCACCAAGTACCTTCTGATGCCCAGCGCTGGAAGAGCTCCCTCAGGTGGCCTGTCCATGAGGAAAGCCTCACCGGACATCGGCCAATGGGTGCAAAAGACACAGAGCAGGACATCTTGAAACAGAGAGGAGCAGAAAGTAAGCGAGACATGAAGATCTTGAGAAAGGTGGCTCAAAAGGATACGGAAAGGATTTTACACAGTCCCCCAACAGACACTGGACGCACCTGTGAAGGTAGAGATCCCCTGACAGGACAAGCCCTCCCCAAGCTGATCCGTCCTGGCCATGGTACAAGTCAAACCCGAAGGACTGCAGGCAAAGAGCTGAGGCACAAACATAACACACCCCATTCACTCACAACAATCCCAACCCTTACATACTCAGACTTTCTCGCATCTCCTAAATAGGGCACAGCAACGCGTGCCGGGTACAGCTAGTGTACATATAAAACGTTTAAAAACTGGGGGAGATAACAGGAGTAGTGTCAACACATAAAGGGTCACATAGGGGGGAAGAGGTCTCGCCAGAAACGGGGGCATTTGGGGAGCCTAATCTCCAAAGGCCCGGTGGAAAAATCAGGTTTTCAGTTGTTTTTTAAAGGATTCCAGTGAGGGGGCATTCCTAATTTCTCCCGGGAGGGAATTCCAAAGTCGGGGGGCCACAGAAGAGAAGGCTGTCTCCCTAGTGCTCACAAGCCGGGTCTGTGAGACTGGAAGGGCCAAAGGAGGGCGTCCCCTGAAGAGCGAAGGGCTCGGGCTGGTTCGTGGGAGGAGAGCCGGTCATGAAGGTAGGCAGGTCCCAAACCGTTTAGGACTTTATAGGTAACCACCTGCACCTTGAAGTGGGCTCGGAAAATAAACGGCAGCCAGTGGAGCTCTTTAAACAGGGGGGTCGACCGTTCCCTGTAACCTGCCCCGGTTATTAATCTGGCAGCCGAGCGCTGGACAAGTTGGAGTTTCCGGGCCATCTTCAAGGGAAGCCCCACGTAGAGCGCATTGCAGTAATCCAATCTAGAGGTAACCAAGGCGTGGACCACCATGGTCAAGTCAGACTTCACGAGGTATGGTCGCAGTTGGCGCACGCGTCTTAACTGTGCGAAGGCTCTCCCGGCCACCGCCGACTCCTGAGCGTCAAGCGTCAGCGCTGAATCCAAGAGAACCCCCAAACTGCGGACCTGTGACTTCAGGGGGAGCGTAACCCCGTCCAGCACAGGTTGCCACCCAATACCCCGATCAGACGAGCGACTGACCTGGAGGACCTCTGTCTTATCCTCAGCTTGTTCCTTCTCATCCAAAGCGTCACAGTGGCCAGGCACTGGTCCAATACCTGAGGGGCTTCCTTGGAATCTGATGGAAAAGAGTAGTGGAGTTGGGTGTCATCAGCGTAGAGATGGCGCCGTACTCCAAAACTCCGGATGACCTCGCCCAGAGGTTTCATGTAGATGTTAAAGAGCATGGTGGAGAAAATAGATCCTTGCGGGACCCCACAGGTCAAAGGCCAGGGGTCAGAGCAGGAATCCCCCACCTTCACCAACTGGGAACGACCTTCCAGGAAGGACCGGAGCCACAGAAGGACCGTGCCCCCGAATCCCATCCCAGCAAGTCTCCCCAGAAGGATACCGTGGTCGACGGCATCGAAATCCGCTGAGATGTCCAAGAGAACGAGCAGAGAAACCCCCCCCCCCTCTGCGGAGGTCATCCACCAAGGCGACCAAAGCCGTCTCGGTACTGTGCCCAGGCCTGAAGCCAGACTGCGAATGATCCAGATAATCGGTGACATCGAGGAAGCCCTGGAGCTGCGAGGCAACCACCCGCTCCAAAACCTTGCCCAGAAAGGGGAGGGTGGAGATGGGTCTGTAGTTTATTTATTTATTTATTTATTCATAAATTCGATTTGGTAGACCGCTCTCTCTGGAGCCCAGAGCGGTTTACAACATAAAATCAATAAAACATCAATGAAACAAATAAAAGACGTATACCCAAAAAAAAACCCTCCCCACAATAACCCCGGCAAGCAACAATATGCAGAAGCAATACATGGCAGGACGGTATGTTGGCAGCTGGCAAGCTATGGGAGGCATCAGTTGGGACCAAATGCCTGCCTATATAACCAAGTCTTCACAGACTTGCAGAAAGCCAACAAGCCCCGTAGTGCTCGTATCTCCTCCGGCAGAGAGTTCCAGAGGGTCGGAGCGGCCACTGTAAATGCTCTCTGCCGGGTGCTCGACAGCCTACAGATCTTAATACTAGGGACCTCTAGTAGATGAAGCCCCTCTGAGCGCAGTGATCTTCTGGGTTTGTATGGGGTAAGACGCTCCCTCAGGTACACTGGCCCCAAACCATGTAAGGCCTTGAAAGTTAGAACTAACACCTTGAAGGAGACCCGGAATTCAATGGGAAGCCAGTGCAGTGCAGGCAGGAGTGGGGTCACATGCGCAGATCTTGGGGCTCCCGACAGCAGGCGCGCTGCTGCGTTCTGCACCAGCTTAAGTTTCCGGTTCGCCGACAAGGGTAGGCCAATGTACAGCGCATTACAGTAATCGAGCCTCGAGATGACCGTGGCTTGGATCACCGTGGCCAGGTCGCAGCGGGAGAGGTAAGGAGCCAGACGTTTCGCCTGCCGCAGGTGGTAGAACGCTGTCTTGCAAGGGCAGGCAATCTGCGCTTCCATCGACAGTTGGGTGTCCAGCTGGACCCCAAGGCTCTTAACTAGGGGCTGTGGGCGAAGTTAGTTGCTAGTTCGTTGAATCAAGAGAGGTCTTCTTTAACAGTGGGCTCACCACCGCCTGCTTAAGGCAGGATGGGAAAATCAACGTGACACATTAAGTGTAAGCAATTAGTAAGATACTACATTCATTAGAAATTTCAAAAGTATAATTATACATATATAAACAATTTACAAATGCATATAGTGCATGCCCGCTGTGGGCTCCTACCCCGTACGCCAATAGCGTCAATCAAGTGATATGTTCAGGCGACCCAGTGATCAACCCTACGCCTCCTAATTGCGAAAGGAAACAGCCTGGGTTCCTGCCTGCGAACAACTCTGCATCACAGCATTCGTCCGAATTTCCAACACGGCTTGCTAGCCCACCCGCTTTTGTTGGGACACAGCCCGGCTGGGCTTGTGCATCTCCTCCCCTTGACTACTTACCTCGAAACCCAGTCCTCCTCTATGAACCCTTGAATTTTGCCCTCCAAACCCGAAGTTACTTGGACTTTATTGACGCTATTGGCGTACGGGGTAGGAGCCCACAGCGGGCATGCACTATATGCATTTGTAAATTGTTTATATATGTATAATTATACTTTTGAAATTTCTAATGAATGTAGTATCTTACTAATTGCTTACACTTAATGTGTCACGTTGCCTTTTAGCAACTCCCCCTCTTGTCTTGTATAGGATGGGAAAATCCCCTGGCTCAGTGAGGCATTTATTATTATAAATTGTTTTAATGTGTTTTCAATGTATTTTAACTGTATTTTAAGGTATTTTATTATTATTATTATTATTATTATTATTCGGGTTTCTATGCCGCCGACTCCCTGAGGCTCGCGGCGGCTCACAGGAACCGAAGGTACAACTACACACGAGCAATGCGATAAAACCTCTAAGACAATTAAACAGTTAAAACAGCAAAATACAAAACCCCCAGGTACAGTTCAGAAATTAGACAGCGTGACACCCCAGGACAGCGGCTAAAGCGGAACATGGGCAGGACCTACTCACCGAGGCCTGCTTAAACAAATAAGTTTTGCAGGCGCGTCTAAACGGAGCAGGTCCTTTATAGCCCGCGTTCCAGCCGGGAGGGCGTTCCACAGCGTAGGAGCTATAACTGAGAACGCCCTCCGGCGAGTAGATGTCAGTTTAGCCGATTTCGCGAGGGTATCTCTAACAAATTAGCATCCTCGGAGCGTAGTGATCTCGGGGACAGTGCGGGGTGAGTCGGTCCCTCAAGTACGCTGGCCCCAGGCCATGCAAGGCCTTAAAGGTAAGAACCAACACCTTGAAGGAGATCCGGTGCTCGATTGGGAGCCAGTGCAGATCCTGCAAAACAGGTGTGATGTGGCGGCCTGCTGGGGTTCCAGACAGGAGCCGGGCGGCAGTGTTCTGCACCAGCTTGAGCTTCCGGTCGCCGACAAAGGAAGGCCAACGTAAAGCGTTACAGTAATCCAGCCTTGAGATGACCGTAGCTTGGATCACCGTGGCCAGGTCATTCGGGAGATATAGGGGCCAGCCTCCGAGCCTGTCGCAGATGAAAAAAAGCAACCTTGCTGACCGCGGAGATCTGGGCCTCCATGGTCAGCTGGGAGTCCAGATGGACCCCCAGGCTCTTAACGGAAGGCGATGGGCATAGCGCCACACCGTCCAGGGTCGGAAGCTGGACATCTACACCACCCGAGCGGCCCGACCACAAGATCTCCGTCTTCGCCGGATTCACCCTCAACCTACTGGCACGCAGCCATCCAGTAACGGCCTCGAGGCAGTGTTGGAAATTATCGGGGATGGATCCCGGCCTGTCCTCCATCCTCAGAATGAGCTGGGTGTCGTCAGCGTACTGGTGGCACTCCAGCCCATAACTCCGCACCAGCTGTGCAAGCGGCTGCATGTAGATGTTGAATAACAGAGGGGAGAGAATGGCCCCTTGCGGAACTCCACAAACTAATGAGGAGCCCTCGGAGACCACCTCGCCCCTCCTCACATGCTGAGACCGCTGGTGGAGGAAGGAGGCATCAGTTGGGACCAAATGCCTGCCTATATAACCAAGTCTTCACAGACTTGCGGAAAGCCAACAAGCCCCGTAGTGCTCGTATCTCCTCCGGCAGAGAGTTTATGTGTTTGCTCTTTCTGTAAACCGCTCTGGGCGCCAGAGAGAGCGGTATAGCAAATCGAATTTAATAAATAAATAAATAAAATAATTATCATCGCAACAAACCACTCCATCGACCCCTCTCTAGCCAGCTTCACCAGCCAGGAGGGGCAAGGATCCAGAGCGCAAGTGGTCACCCTCACAGTCCCAAGGATCCCCTCCACGTCATCAGGAAGAACAAGTCAGAAAAGAATCCCAGACGGTGGAACAGACAGGTGCCTCGGGGACCTCGACTGGCACTGCAACGAAACTGGAGTCCAGCTCAAGACGTATCTGAGCAACTTTATCTGCAAAACGGTGCGCGAAATCGCTGCCCCGAGCTGTAGTAAAGCAAACAACAAAGAGAGCAGCCACCAAAAAGGTCCCAGGACGCAGAGAAGGTCACCAAAGATGGTCCTTATAGGTCATAAGCAATACTTTGAATTCCTGCAAGAAGGAAGGCACAAACCTCGGCACCAGCGTTCCCCAGGCAATCCCTAGGAAACGATACATAACGCATTCAGACGAGACTAATCTGACCCGGCAACAATAAAACTTTATGCTCACTTGAGCCTTCCGTTCTGGTTCCCAGGAGCGCGAAGGCTCCTCCCAGGCCTATTTATTCCTTGACAGCCCCGGAAAGTCGGTCAGGCCGCTCGCCCAAAGGGCAGGTCGCTTAAAGCGGAAGCAAGCCGCCCATCCCGCCTCCGCTTTGCTCTACTTATGCTAATAAGCGACGGAAGAACGGGGCGGCGTGAATCACCAGGCATCGCAAACATACCTTACGTCTTCTTGCTTCTCCGGGGCTCCCTTTCGGCCACAGCAAGACCTGATCCGGCAAAGCTGGAAGGAAGAGGGGGAAGGGGGGCAGAGAGGGCCACATGTGAACACACAGATGATCTAGGACAGTGCTTCCCAACCTTTTTTTGAGCCTCGGCACACTTTTTACATTTGCAAAATCCTGGGGCACACCACCAACCAAAATGACACAAAATGACACTCTAACACAGTCATACATACAGTTAATATGTTTGTAAATGTATTTATACACTCAGTGTGCAACCTGGGCCTGTTTCGATGAACACAACATAGATATCCTGGCAGGAATGGCAGAAAGACACAAACTTCCCACACAGAACTCCCATAACCAAGAGAAAATACTATAAGAGTTTGGTGGGCATTGACCTTGGGTTTTGGAGTTGTAGTTCACCTATATCCAGAGAGCACTGTGGACTCAAACAATGTTGGATCAGGACCAAACTTGGCATCAATACTCAATATGCCCAAATGTGAACGCAGATGGAGTTCAGGGGAAATAGACCTTGACATTTGGGAGTTGTAGTTGCTGGGATTTATAGTTCCCTTACAATCAAAGAGCATTCTGAACCCCACCAATGATAGAACTGGGCCAAATTTCCCACACAGAAGCCCCAGGAGGCAAGAGGAGGTCTCTACTTGGGGAAAAGGAGGCGGGCCTTCCCAATGCATGGAGAGGGAGAGACCAAGTCGACAATGGGTGGGGAGGGGGGGGTGGTTGTAATTTTGTGCCTTCATCGAGGTACGTTTCTTAGGGTTTTTATACTTCAACACACTAGACTCTCCCCCGAGGTTCCAATTTCCCACGGCACACCTGATGATCGCTCGCGGCACACTAGTGTGCCCCGGCACACTGGTTGGGAAACACTGATCTAGGATATGTACTTTTGAAACACAACAATGCCTTTCGGATCCAGCTTGGATGGGGGATAACTAGGTTTTCAAAGGCTGTCGTGGCCGGAATTACTGGGTTGCTGCGGGTTTTTCAGGCTGTATGGCTATGCTGCAGTAGCATTCTTTCCTGACGTTTCACCTGCATCTGTGGCTGGCATCCTCAGAGGTTTTGTTCAGAGGTCTGTTGGAAATTAGGCAAGTGGAGTGTATACAGTGTTCCCTCACTTATCACGGGTGTCACGTTCCAGAAATTCCCCAAACTAGGGACGCTCTATTTTTAAAAATATATTTATATATTATTTTAGTAGTTATACACTATTTTAAGTCTTTATACCAGCTTCAGCACAGCAGGTTAATCACCAGCTGCAATAAATCTTGCCAACCGACAGGTTGACAGTTCGGAGCCGGGTCAGGGTGAGCTCCTGACCTTCAGCCCAGCTCCCCCGCCCACATAGCAGATCGAAAATAGCAATGTGAGTAGATGTATAGGAATCACATTAATCGGGGAGGTATTTTAGGCATGGTGTTTTGGAGAAAAGTTCACAAAGAAAGAAAGCTCTTCAGCAAGGAGACTGAGCGACAGCGCCCCCTGTGGCTGGAACCGAGCACAGCCTCCAAAGATGCCGAAGGATGAGAAAAAGCCTATATACCAGTGTTTCTCAACCTGGGGGTCGGGACCCCTGGGGGGGTCACAAGGGGGTGCCAGAGGGGTCACCAAGGACCATCAGAAAACACAGTATTTTCTGTTGGTGATGAGGGTTCTGTTTAGGAAGTTTGGCCCAATTCTATCTATTGGTGGGGTTCAGAATGCTCTTTGATTGTAGGTGAACTATAAATCCCAGCAACTACAACTCCAATATGTTAAGGTCTAGTTTCCCCAAACTCCACCAGTGTTCACATTTGGGCATATTGAGTATTTGTGCCAAGTTTGGTCCAGATCCATCATTGTTTGAGTCCACAGTCCTCTCTGGATGTAGTTTGTGAACTACAACTCCAAAACTCAAGGTCAATGCTCACCAAACCCTTCAAGTATGTTCTGTTGGTCATGGGAGTTCTGTGCACCAAGTTTGGTTCAATTGTATCGTTGGTGGAGTTCAGAATGGCCTTTGATTGTAGGTGAACTATAAATCCCAGCAACTACAACTCCCAAATGACAAAAATCAGTCCTTCCCCCAACCTCACCAGTATCCAAATTTGGGCGTGTGGGGTATTTGTGCCAAATTTGGTCCAATAAATGAAAATACATCCTGCATATCAGATATTTACATTACAATTAATAACAGTAGCAAAATTACAGTTATGAAGTAGCAACGAAAATAATTTTATGGTTGGGGGGTCACCACAACATGAGGAATTTTATTAAGGGGTCATGGCATTAGGATGGTTGAGAAACACTGCTATATACCGTATATACTCGAGTATAAGCTGACCCAAATATAAGCCGAGGGACCTAATTTTACCCCCCAAAACTGGGAAAACGTATAAGCTGAGGGTGGGAAATGCAGCCGCTACTGTTCAATTTCAAAATGAAAATAGATACCAATAACATTACATAAATTAAGGCATCAGTAGGTTCAATGGCATCTGCCTGTTGGTTGGTTTTGCCCTACAAGGGCTCCTCCGTGCCTTGATGGATCCGGACCACGCCAATTGATTTTGCAGCCTTGTGGCTACTCAATGCTATTTAAGCTTGCTAACCGCAACCACTGCCAGGCGGCCTCTATGCCGGTACCCTCACCGATTGACTTTGATACAAAAGCACATAATTGTCCAGGGTGGGAGGAAGAACTGTTGCTTCAAACAGACAAAGGTGCAGGTGAAACGTCAGGAGAGAATGCTGCTGGAACATGGCCAGGCTGTCTGGAAAACTCACAGCAAGCCCATCAAGAGATAGTTAATACCTCCCAAACAGAGGATGCCACCAGGCAGCAGAGGCCAGGCTACCTCTGAATAGCCTTGCAGCTATTCCTGCCTGGGGGAATCCTTGGTTGGGAGGTGTTAGCTGGCCCTGATTGTTTCCCTGTCTGGATGGCATTAGCCACAAGGATGTGCAGGTGCAAACGCCAGGAAGGACTGCTTCTGGAAGACGCCCAGGCTACCTCTGAGTAGCCTTGCAGCTTCAAAGCCTGGCTGCTTCCTGCCTCGGGGAATCCTTGGTTGGGAGGTGTTAGCTGGCCGTCTTCCAGAAGCATTCCTTCCTGACGTTTCGCCTGCACTTTGTGGCTAATGCCATCCAGACTGGGAAATCAGGGCCAGCTAACACCTCCCGACCAAGGATTCCCCCAGGCAGGAAGCAGCCAGGCTTTGAAGCTGCAAGGCCACAAGGTGCAGGCGAAACATCAGGAGGGAATGCTTCTGGAAGAGGGCCAGGCAGCCCTGAAAACCCACAGCAACCCAATCAAGTGATAGTTAACTCCTCCCAAGCAAGGAGGAGAGGCCAGGCTAGCTCTGAGCAGCCTTGCAGCTTCAAAGCCTGGCTGCTTCCTGCCTGGGGGAATGCTGTGGTGATGGAGAAGGCCTCCCCCCTCGAAAGGTAGTTGGGGAGGGTCTTAAAGGGGAGGGGGGAGGCCAGGCTACCTCTGAGCAGCCTTGCAGCATCAAAGCCTGGCTGTTTCCTACCTGGGGGAATCCTTGGTTGGGGGGTGTTAGCTGGCCCTGATTGTTTCCCTGTCTGGGTGGCATTAGCTACAAGTTGCAGGCGAAGCGCCAGGAGGCAATGCTTCTGGAAGACGGCCAGGCTACCTTTGAGCCATTGCAGCTTCAAAACCTGGCTGCTTCCTGCCTGGGGGAATCCTTGGTTGGGAGGTGTTAGCTGGCCCTGATTGTTTCCCAGTCTGGATGGCATTAGCCACAAAGTGCAGGCGAAACGCCAGGAAGGACTGCTTCTGGAAGACGCCCAGGCTACCTCTGAGTAGCCTTGCAGCTTCAAAGCCTGGCTGTTTCCTGCCTGGGGGAATCCTTGGTTGGGAGGTGTTAGCTGGCCCTGATTGTTGTCTGGATGGCATTAGCCACAGGAGCAGGTGAAACATCAGGAATGGCATTAGGCTACCTCTGAGGCCTTGCAGCAAAGCCTGCCTGGGGGAATCCTTGGCTGAAACATCAATCATCAGGAGGTACCTCTGAGTAGCCTTGCAGCTGCTGCCTGGGGGATTGGTTGGGAGGTGTTAGCTGGCCTGATTGTTTCCCTGTCTGGATGGCATTAGCCACAGGAGCAGGTGAAACATCAGGAGGCTACCTCTGAAGTAGCCTTGCAGCTTCAAAGCCTGGCTGCTTTCTGCCTGGGGAATCCTTGGTTGGGAGGTGTTAGCTGGCCCTGATTGTTTCCCTGTCTGGATGCCATTAGCCACAGGAGCAGGTGAAACATCAGGAGGAATGCTTCTGGAAGATATCCAGGCTACCTCTGAGTAGCCTTGCAGCTTCAAAACCTGGCTGCTTCCTGCCTGGGGGAATCCTTGGTTGGGAGGTGTTAGCTGGCCCTGATTGTTTCCCAGTCTGGATGGCATTAGCCACAGGAGCAGGTGAAACATCAGGAGGGAATGCTTCTGGAAGATATCCAGGCTACCTCTGAGTAGCCTTGCAGCTTCAAAGCCTGGCTGCTTTCTGCCTGGGGGAATCCTTGGTTGGGAGGTGTTAGCTGGCCCTGATTGTTTCCCTGTCTGGATGGCATTAGCCACAGGAGCAGGTGAAACATCAGGAGGGAATGCTTCTGGAAGATATCCAGGCTACCTCTGAGTAGCCTTGCAGCTTCAAAGCCTGGCTGCTTTCTGCCTGGGGGAATCCTTGGTTGGGAGGTGTTAGCTGGCCCTGATTGTTTCCCTGTCTGGATGGCATTAGCCACAGGAGCAGGTGAAACATCAGGAGGGAATGCTTCTGGAAGATATCCAGGCTACCTCTGAGTAGCCTTGCAGCTTCAAAGCCTGGCTGCTTTCTGCCTGGGGGAATCCTTGGTTGGCAGGTGTTAGCTGGCCCTGATGGTTTCCCAGTCTGGATGGCATTAGCCACAGGAGCAGGTGAAACGTCAATAGGGAATGCTTCTGAGAGATATCCAGGCTACCTCTGAGTAGCCCTGCAGCTTCAAAGCCTGGCTGCTTCCTGCCTGGGGGAATCCTTGGTTGGGAGACGTTAGCTGGCCCTGATGGTTTCCCAGTCTGGATGGCATTAGCCACAATGTGCAGGTGAAACGTCAGGAGGGAATGCTTCTGGAAGATGTCCAGGCTACCTCTGAGTAGCCTTGCAGCTTCAAAGCCTGGCTGCTTCCTGCCTCGGGGAATCCTTGGTTGGGAGGTGTTAGCTGGCCGTCGGCGCCAGGAGGCAATGCTTCTGGAAGACGGCCAGGCTACCTTTGAGCCATTGCAGCTTCAAAACCTGGCTGCTTCCTGCCTGGGGGAATCCTTGGTTGGGAGGTGTTAGCTGGCCCTGATGGTTTCCCTGTCTGGATGGCATTAGCCACAAGGTGCAGGCGAAACATCAATAGGGAATGCTCCTGGAAGACGGCCAGGCTACCTCTGAGCAGCCTTGCAGCTTCAAAGCCTGGCTGCTTCCTGTCTGGGGGAATCCTTGGTCGGGAGGTGTTAGCTGGCCCTGATTGTTTCCCTGTCTGGATGGCATTGGCCACAGGAGCAGGCGAAATGTCAGGAGGGAATGCTTCTGGAAGACGACCAGGCTACCTCTGAGCAGCCTTGCAGCTTCAAAGCCTGGCTGCCTCCCTCCTGGGGGAATGCTGTGATGACGGAGAAGGCCTTCCCCCCCTTGAAAGGTAGCTGGGGGGTCTTAAAGGGGAGGGGGGGAGGCCAGGCTACCCCTGAGCAGCCTTGCAGCTTCAAAACCTGGCTGCTTCCCTCCTGGGGGAATGCTGTGATGATGGAGAAGGCCCCCCTGAAAGGTATTAAAGAGGAGGGGAGGCCAGGCTACCTCTGAGCAGCCTTGCAGCATCAAAGCCTGGCTGCTTCCTGCCTGGGGGAATCCTTGGTTGGGAGGTGTTAGCTGGCCCTGATGGTTTCCCTGTCTGGATGGCATTAGCCGCAGGAGCAGGCGAGGCGTCAATAGGGAATGCTTCTGGGAGATATCAGGCTACCCCTGAGCAGCCTTGCAGCATCAAAGCCTGGCTGCTTCCTGCCCTGGGGGAATGCTGTGATGATGGAGAAGGCCTCCCCCCTGAAAGGTATTAAAGGGGGAGAGGGAGGCCAGGCTACCCTCTGAGCAGCCTTGCAGCATCAAAGCCTGGCTGCTTCCTGTCTGGGGGAATCCTTGGTTGGGAGGTGTTCGCTGGCCCTGATTGTTTCCCTGTCTGGATGGCATTGGCCACAGGAGCAGGCGAAATGTCAGGAGGGAATGCTTCTGGAAGACGACCAGGCTACCTCTGAGCAGCCTTGCAGCTTCAAAGCCTGGCTGCCTCCCTCCTGGGGGAATGCTGTGATGATGGAGAAGGCCTCCCCCCCCCCTGAAAGGTATTAAAGGGGAGAGGGGAGGCCAGGCTACCTCTGAGCAGCCTTGCAGCATCAAAGCCTGGCTGCTTCCTGCCTGGGGGAATCCTTGGTTGGGAGGTGTTAGCTGGCCCTGATGGTTTCCCTGTCTGGATGGCATTAGCCGCAGGAGCAGGCGAAACGTCAATAGGGAATGCTTCTGGGAGATATCCAGGCTACCCCTGAGCAGCCTTGCAGCTTCAAAGCCTGGCTGCTTCCCTCCTGGGGGAATGCTGTGGAGGTGGAGTAGGCCTCCCCCCTCGGAAGGCAGCCGGGGAGGGCCCGAGGGAGGCCAGGGCGAAGGGAAGGCGGCTCTCCCGCAGGGCCTCCCCCGAGCAGGGCGGGCAGGGCCTCCTCCTGCCTGGCGGGGCGGCTCCCCTCCCTCCCCGCCGGCGCTGCCCCTCCCAGGGAGCCCCCCCTGCCCCTCCGCCGGGTCCCCGGGCCCCGTTCCCCGCGGGCCCCGCTCCCCGGCCGGGCCGGGCCTGCCCTTCCCCGCTCACTCTCTCCTCAGGGCCACCCGCGCCGCCATCTTGGATCCATCCGGGCCGCTCCTCCCTCCCCCGCCCCCTCGGCTCCGGGAACATCCGGGCACTCTCTCCTCCCTCCCTCTGTCTCTCCTTCTCTGGGAGCGGCGCCGCATCCGGGGATTTTCTTTTTGGTACCACGCCGGAAGTGACGACAGAAAGAACCATAATCAGCCGCTACATCCGGGGATTTTTTTCGAACCACACCGGAAGTGACGACATAGGGAAAACATTCTTTCTGAAAGAGCTTGCCGCTACATCCGGGGATTTTTCTTTTCTCGAACCACACCGGAAGTGACGACAGAGGGAAAACATTCTTTCTGACAGAACTTGCCGCTACATCCGGGGATTTCACTGACAGGCCTAAAGTGACACTTAGGGCACCTTTCCCCCCAACATCCGGAGACTTTTGGGCAGAGCAGAAATGGCATTTTGAAGGGCGCCAACGACAATAGGCCAGGCCTGGGCCCTCGAGGAGCTTTGGACTCCAACTCCCACCATTCCTCACAGCCTCAGGCCTCTTCCTTTTCCCCTCAGCCGCTTAAGCGGCTGAGGGGAAAAGGAAAAGGCCTGAGGCTGTGAGGAATGGTGGAGTTGGAGTCCAAAACACCTCGAGGGAAGGCCCAAGCTTTCCCAAGCCTGACACAAAAGGAAAAGGCCTGAGGCTGTGAGGAATGGTGGGAGTTGGAGTCCAAAACACCTCGAGGGAAGGCCCAAGCTTTCCCAGGCCTGACACAAAAGGAAAAGGCCTGAGGCTGTGATGAATGGTGGGAGTTGGAGTCCAAAACACCTCGAGGGAAGGCCCAAGCTTTCTCAGGCCTGACACAAAAAGGAAAAGCCTGAGGCTGTGATGAATGGTGGGAGTTGGAGTCCAAAACACCTCGAGGGAAGGCCTTTCCCAGGCCTGACACAAAAGGAAAAGGCCTGAGGCTGTGATGAATGGTGGAGTTGGAGTCCAAAACACCTGAGGGTGGGAAGGCCCAAGCTTTCCCAGGCATGAGGGGAAAGGAAAAGGCCTGAGGCTGTGAGGAATGGTGGGAGTTGGAGTCCAAAACACCTCGAGGGAAGGCCCAAGCTTTCCCAGGCCTGACACAAAAGGAAAAGGCCTGAGGCTGTGAGGAATGGTGGGAGTTGGAGTCCAAAACACCTCGAGGGGAAGGCCCAAGCTTTCCCAGGCCTGACACAAAAGGAAAAGGCCTGAGGCTGTGATGAATGGTGGGAGTTGGAGTCCAAAACACCTCGAGGGAAGGCCCAAGCTTTCCCAAGCCTGACACAAAAGGAAAAGGCCTGAGGCTGTGAGGAATGGTGGGAGTTGGAGTCCAAAACACCTCGAGGGAAGGCCCAAGCTTTCCCAGGCCTGACACAAAAGGAAAAGGCCTGAGGCTGTGATGAATGGTGGGAGTTGGAGTCCAAAACACCTCGAGGGAAGGCCCAAGCTTTCCCAGGCCTGACACAAAAAAGGAAGGGGCCTGAGGCTGTGAGGAATTGTGGGAGTTGGAGTCCAAAACACCTCGAGTGAAGACAAAAGCTTAAGTCTCTGAGGACAAAGGAAAAGGCCTGAGGCTGTGAGGAATGGTGGGAGTTGGAGTCCAAAACACCTCGAGGGAAGGCCCAAGCTTTCCCAAGCCTGACACAAAAGGAAAAGGCCTGAGGCTGTGATGAATGGTGGGAGTTGGAGTCCAAAACACCTCGAGGGAAGGCCCAAGCTTTCCCAAGCCTGACACAAAAGGAAAAGGCCTGAGGCTGTGAGGAATGGTGGGAGTTGGAGTCCAAAACACCTCGAGGGAAGGCCCAAGCTTTCCCAGGCCTGACACAAAAGGAAAAGGCCTGAGGCTGTGATGAATGGTGGGAGTTGGAGTCCAAAACACCTGGAGGGAGGCCCAAGCATTCCCAGGCCTGAGGGGAAAAGGAAAAGGCCTGAGGCTGTGATGAATGGTGGGAGTTGGAGTCCAAAACACCTCGAGGGAAGGCCCAAGCTTTCCCAGGCCTGACACAAAAGGAAAAGGCCTGAGGCTGTGAGGAATGGTGGGAGTTGGAGTCCAAAACACCTCGAGGGAAGGCCCAAGCTTTCCCAAGCCTGACACAAAAGGAAAAGGCCTGAGGCTGTGATGAATGGTGGGAGTTGGAGTCCAAAACACCTCGAGGGAAGGCCCAAGCTTTCCCAGGCTGAGGGGAAAAGGAAAAGGCCTGAGGCTGTGAGGAATGGTGGGAGTTGGAGTCCAAAACACCTCGAGGGAAGGCCCAAGCTTTCCAGGCCTGACACAAAAGGAAGAGGCCTGAGGCTGTGAGGAATGGTGGGAGTTGGAGTCCAAAACACCTCGAGGGAAGGCCCAAGCTTTCCCAGGCCTGACACAAAAGGAAGAGGCCTGAGGCTGTGAGGAATGGTGGGAGTTGGAGTCCAAAACCCCTCGAGGGAAGGCCCAAGCTTTCCCAGACCTGACACAAAAGGAAAAGGCCTGAGGCTGTGAGGAATGGTGGGAGTTGGAGTCCAAAACACCTCGAGGGAAGGCCCAAGCTTTCCCAGGCCTGACACAAAAGGAAAAGGCCTGAGGCTGTGAGGAATGGTGGGAGTTGGAGTCCAAAACACCTCGAGGGAAGGCCCAAGCTTTCCCAGGCCTGACACAAAAGGAAAAGGCCTGAGGCTGTGAGGAATGGTGGGAGTTGGAGTCCAAAACACCTCGAGGGAAGGCCCAAGCTTTCCCAGGCCTGACAAAAAGGAAACAGCCTGAGGCTGTGAGGAATGGTGGGAGTTGGAGTCCAAAACACCTCGAGGGAAGGCCCAAGCTTTCCCAGGCCTGACACAAAAGGAAAAGGCCTGAGGCTGAGAGGACTGGTGGGAGTTGGAGTCCAAAACACCGCGAGGGAAGGCCCAAGCTTTCCCATGCCTGACACAAAAGGAAAAGGCCTGAGGCTGTGAGGAATGGTGGGAGTTGGAGTCCAAAACACCTCGAGGGAAGGCCCAAGCTTTCCCAGGCCTGACACAAAAGGAAACGGCCTGAGGCTGTGAGGAATGGTGGGAGTTGGAGTCCAAAACACCTCGAGGGAAGGCCCAAGCTTTCCCAGGCCTGACACAAAAGGAAAAGGCCTGAGGCTGTGAGGAATGGTGGGAGTTGGAGTCCAAAACACCTCGAGGAGGGCTCAAGCTTTCCCAAAGCCTGACACATAAGGAAAAGGCCTGAGGCTGTGAGGAATGGTGGGAGTTGGAGTCCAAAACACCTCGAGGGAGGGCTCAAGCTTTCCCAAAACCCTGACACAGAAGGAAAAGGCCTGAGGCTGTGAGGAATGGTGGGAGTTGGAGTCCAAAACACCTCGAGGGAGGGCTCAAGCTTTCCCAAAAGCCTGACACAGAAGGAAAAGGCCTGAGGCTGTGAGGAATGGTGGGAGTTGGAGTCCAAAACACCTCGAGGGAGGGCTCAAGCTTCCCAAAAGCCTGACACAGAAGGAAAAGGCCTGAGGCTGTGAGGAATGGTGGGAGTTGGAGTCCAAAACACCTCGAGGGAAGGCCCAAGCTTTCCCAGGCCTGACACAAAAGGAAAAGGCCTGAGGCTGTGAGGAATGGTGGGAGTTGGAGTCCACAACACCTCGAGGGAAGGCCCAAGCTTTCCCAGGCGTGACACAAAAGGAAGAGGCCTGAGGCTGTGAGGAATTGTGGGAGTTGGAGTCCACAACACCTCGAGGGAAGGCCCAAGCTTTTCCCAGGCCTGACACAAGTGAACCACCACATCCGGGGTTTTTTCGTGCTAGGTCGGAACCTTGTTACACCGGAAGTGAGTCTTTTTTTCCCCTCCCCTAGCCGGGATTATTTTGGAGACGGACCGGAAGTGCGAGCCTTCCCCTCAGTGGGAGCGTCGTCCGTGAGAGGAAGCGCGGCCATTTTCGCCGCCATGGGCTCCTCGAAGCGGCACCGGGAGCGGGGGGAGGCCCCTGAGGAGAACCCCCCGCCTTCCTCCGGAGCTCCCCCGGCGGCTTCCTCCTCCTCCTCGTCGTCCCGACACCACCGGGAGCACAAGAAGCACAAGCACCGCAGCGGAGGGGGCGGCGGAGGCGGAGGAGGGAGCGGCGGCGCCGGGAGCAAGCGCAGCGGGAGCCGGGCCGAGCGGAGCAGGCAGCGGGGAGGCGGAGGAGAAGAAGGCCCTTCCTCCTCGTCGTCGTCGTCACAGCGGAGGCAGGAGGCCGAGCGGAGGCCCAAGCGGGAGAAGCGGGGCGAGGGCCACGAGCAAGCCGCCCAGGGAGCCGGTGAGAGAGACACGGAGAGAGGGGAAGGCGGGGAGAGACTCCCCAATGGCCCGGTGTCATGCCCTTCTTCGCATTGACACCCATAGCAAAGGGTGAAGGGATGGGGGCGAACTACAACTCCCAGAATTGTGGCCTGTAGGCACAGTTGGCCATGTTGGGCCTGCGTGCCAAGTTTGGTCCGGATCTGACGTTGCCTGGGTTCAGTGCCCTCTGTATGCAGGTGAACTACAATTCCCAGAAACAAGGTCAATTCCCACAACACCCCCCCCCCCCGGACACCCAATGGCCAGGTGTCATGCCCTTCTTTGCATTGACACCCATAGGAAAGGGTGAAGGGAGGACGCTCCCATTGGAAAATGCTTAAGGATGGGGGTGAACTACAATTCCCAGAATTGTGGGTCAATCCTCCCCCAAAGCAGGCCTGTAGGCACAGTTGGCCATGTCGGTCCTGTGTGCCAAGTTTGGTCCGGATCTGACATTGCTTGGGTTCAGTCTGTTCCTCTGTATGCAGGTGAACTACAACTCCCAAAATCAAGGTCAATTCCCACCCAACACCCCCCCCGGTAAGCACATTTGGCCCCCCACTCCTCAGTATGTTCTCTTCGTCATGGGCAGGGAGGCCGTGGAGGCCATCGGGAGAAGCGCCTGGGCGAGGCCACGCCCTCAAGCCGCCCAGGAGCCAGTGAGAGAGACAGAGAGAGAGAGAATGGCCAGGTGTCATGCCCTTCTTTGCATTGACACCTATAGGAAAGGGTGAAGGGATGGGGGCGAACTACAACTCCCAGAATCGTGGGTCAGCCCTCCCCCAAAGCAGGCCTGGAGGCACAGTTGGCCATGTTGGGCCTGTGTGCCAAGTTTGGTCCGGATCTGTCGTCTTCTGGGTTCACTGCCCTCTGTATGCAGGTGAACTACAACTCCCAGAATCAAGGTCAATCCCCACAACACCCCCCCGACACCCAATGGCTGGGTGTCATGCCCTTCTTTGCATTGACACCCATAGGAAAGGGTGAAGGGATGGGGGCGAACTACAACTCCCAGAATCGTGAGCCAATCCTCCCCAAAGCAGGCCTGTAGGCACAGTTGGCCATGTCGGGCCTGTGTGCCAAGTTTGGTCCAGATCTGTCGTCGCCTGGGTTCACTGCCCTCTTTATGCAGGTGAACTACAACTCCCAGAATCAAGGTCAATTCCCACAACACCCCCCCCCCTTTCCGGACACCCAATGGCCGGGTGTCATGCCCTTCTTTGCATTGACACCCATAGGAAAGGGTGAAGGGAGGACGCTCCCATTGGAAAACGCATAAGGATGGGGGTGAACTACAATTCCCAGAATCGTGAGCCAATCCTCCCCCAAAGCAGGCCTGTAGGCACAGTTGGCCATGTTGGGTCTGTGTGCCAAGTTTGGTCCGGATCTGACATTGCCTGGGTTCAGTGCCCTCTGTATGCAGGTGAACTACAACTCCCAAAATCAAGGTCAATTCCCACATCAACCCCCGGACACCCAAGGATGTGGGTGAACTACAATTCCCAGAATTGTGGGTCAACCCTCCCCCAAAGCACGCCTGTAGGCACAGTTGGCCATGTTGGGCCTGTGTGCCAAGTTTGGTCCGGATCTGTCGTCTTCTGGGTTCACTGCCCTCTGTATGCAGGTGAACTACAACTCCCAGAATCAAGGTCAATCCCCACAACACCCCCCCCCCCCCGGACACCCAATGGCCGGGTGTCATGCCCTTCTTCGCATTGACACCCATAGGAAAGGGTGAAGGGATGGGGGTGAACTACAACTCCCAGAATCGTGGGTCAACCCTCCCCCAAAGCAGGCCTGTAGGCACAGTTGGCCATGTTGGCCCTGTGTGCCAAGTTTGGTCCAGATCTGTCGTCTTCTGGGTTCACTGCCCTCTGTATGCAGGTGAACTACAACTCCCAGAATCAAGGTCAGTCCCCACAACCCCCCCCCCCCGGTCACCCAATGGCCGGGTGCCATGCCCTTCTTCGCATTGACACCCATAGGGAAGGGTGAAGGGATGGGGGTGAACTACAACTCCCAGAATCGTGGGTCAACCCTCCCCCAAAGCACGCCTGTAGGCACAGTTGGCCATGTTGGCCCTGTGTGCCAAGTTTGGTCCGGATCTGTCGTCTTCTGGGTTCACTGCCCTCTGTATGCAGGTGATCCTCCCCCAATGCAGGCCTGGAGGCACAGTTGGCCATGTTGGGCCTGTGTGCCAAGTTTGGTCCGGATCTGTCGTCTTCTGGGTTCACTGCCCTCTGTATGCAGGTGAACTACAACTCCCAGAATCAAGGTCAATCCCACAACACCCCGGACACCCAATGGCCGGGTGCCATGCCCTTCTTCGCATTGACACCCATAGGAAAGGGTGAAGGGATGGGGTGAACTACAACTCCCAGAATCGTGGGTCAACCCTCCCCCAAAGCACGCCTGTAGGCACAGTTGGCCATGTTGGCCCTGTGTGCCAAGTTTGGTCCGGATCTGTCGTCCTCTGGGTTCACTGCCCTCTGTATGCAGGTGAACTACAACTCCCAGAATCAAGGTCAATCCCCAACACCCCCCGGGACACCCAATGGCCGGGTGCCATGCCCTTCTTCGCATTGACACCCATAGGAAAGGGTGAAGGGATGGGGGTGAACTACAACTCCCAGAATCGTGGGTCAACCCTCCCCCAAAGCAGGCCTGTAGGCACAGTTGGCCATGTCGGGCCTGTGTGCCAAGTTTGGTCCGGATCTGTCGTCTTCTGGGTTCAGTGCCCTCTGTATGCAGGTGAACTACAACTCCCAGAATCAAGGTCAATTCCCACAACACCCCTTTCCGGACACCCAATGGCCGGGTGTCATGCCCTTCTTTGCATTGACACCCATAGGAAAGGGTGAAGGAGGACGCTCCCCATTGGAAAACGTAAGGATGGGGGTGAACTACAATTCCCAGAATCGTGAGCCAATCCTCCCCCAAAGCAGGCCTGTAGGCACAGTTGGCCATGTCGGGCCTGTGTGCCAAGTTTGGTCCGGATTTGACATTGCCTGGGTTCAGTGCCCTCTGTATGCAGGTGAACGACAACTCCCAGAATCAAGGTCAATCCCCACAACACCCCCATCAAGGTCAAGTCCCACAACACCACCCCCTCAAAATCAAAGTCAATTCCCACCCCCACTCCTCCAGTATGTTCTCTATGGGCAGGAGGCCGAGCGGAGGCCCAAGCGGGAGAAGCGGGGCGAGGGCCACGAGCAAGCCGCCCAGGGAGCCAGTGAGAGAGACAGAGAGAGAGAGAAAGGCGGGGAAGCCGGGGAGAGACTCCCCAATGGTCGGGTTTCATGCCCTTCTTTGCATTGACACCCATAGGAAAGGGTGATGGGAGGACGCTCCCATTAGAAAATGCTTAAGGATGGGGGTGACCTACAATTCCCAGAATCGTGAGCCAATCCTCCCCCAAAGCAGGCCTGTAGGCACAGTTGGCCATGTTGGGCCTGTATGCCAAGTTTGGTCCGGATCTGTCGTCGCCTGGGTTCAGTGCCCTCTGTATGCAGGTGAACTACAACTCCCAGAATCAAGGTCATTACCCACAACACCCCGACACCCCATGCCCGGGTGTCATGCCCTTCTTTGCATTGACACCCATAGGAAAGGGTGAAGGGATGGGGGTGAACTACAATTCCCAGAATTGTGGGTCAACTCTCCCCAAAGCAGGCCTGTAGGCACAGTTGGCCATGTTGGGCCTGTGTGCCAGGTTTGGTCCCGATCTGACATTGCCTGGGTTCACTGCCCTCTGTATGCAGGTGAACGACAACTCCCAGAATCAAGGTCAATTCCCACAACACCCCCTTTCCAGACACCCAATGGCCGGGTGTCATGCCCGTCTTTGCATTGACACCCATAGGAAAGGGTGAAGGGAGGACGCTCCCATTGGAAAACGCATAAGGATGGGGGTGAACTACAATTCCCAGAATCGTGGGCCAATCCTCCCCCAAAGCAGGCCTGTAGGCACAGTTGGCCATGTCGGGCCTGTGTGCCAAGTTTGGTCCGGATCTGACATTGCCTGGGTTCACTGCCCTCTGTATGCAGGTGAACTACAACTCCCAAAATCAAGGTCAATACCCACAACACCCCCCCCCCTCCGACACCCAAGGATGTGGGTAAACTACAATTTCCAGAATCGTGAGCCAATCCTCCCCAAAGCAGGCCTGAAGGTACAGTTGGGCCTGTATGCCAAGTTCGGTCCGGATCTGTCGTCGGCTGGGTTCAGTCAGTGCCCTCTGTATGCAGGTGAACTACAACTCCCAAAATCAAGGTCAATTCCCACAACACCCCCCCATCAAAGTCAAATCCCACAACACCCCCCCACCATAGGAAAGGATGAAGGGAGGATGCTCCCATTGGAAAACGCATAAGGGTGTGGGTGAACTACAATTCCCAGAATCGTGAGCCAATCCTCCCCCAAAGCAGGCCTGTAGGCACAGTTGGCCATGTTGGGTCTGTGTGCCAAGTTTGGTCCGGATCTGACATTGCCTGGGTTCAGTGCCCTCTGTATGTAGGTGAACTACAACTCCCAGAATCAAGGTCAATCCCCACAACACCCCCCCCCCCGGACACCCAATGGCCGGGTGTCATGCCCTTCTTCGCATTGACACCCATAGGAAAGGGTGAAGGGAGGACGCTCCCATTAGAAAATGCGTAAGGATGGGGGTGAACTACTATTTCCAGAATTGTGGGTCAACCCTCCCCCAAAGCAGGCCTGCAGGCACAGTTGGCCATGTCGGGCCTGTGTGCCAAGTTTGGTCCGGATCTGTCGTCGGCTGGGTTCAGTCAGTGCCCTCTGTATGCAGGTGAACTACAACTCCCAAAATCAAGGTCAATTCCCACAACCCCCCTGCAGTATGTTCTGTTCGTCATGGGCCTTCTCTGTGCCAAGTTTGGTCCCAGTACATTGTTGGTGGGGGTCACAGTTTCTCTGGAAGCAGGAGAACTACAACTCCCAGATTCAAAGGGCAATAATGCCCAAATTCTGCCTGTATTCACAGTTCGGCATGGTGGGCCTCTGTGCCAAGTTTGGTCCAGATTGGTTATTAATGGGATTCAGAGTGCTCTGGATACAGGGTGAAGTACAACTCCCACGCGGGTGGGTCATTCCCTCCCCAACCCCCCTCCAATATGTTTCATTGGCCGTCAGGGTTCTGTGTGCCATGTGTGATCCAGATCCACCATTGGGGACTTCCATGTCCATCGTTGGAGTTCTCTTAGTGCAGGGCGAACTACAACTCCCACATGGGTGGCTCAGTCCCCCCACAAACACCTCCAGTATGTTCGGTTCGTCACCAGGGTTCAGTGTGCCAAGTTTGGCCCAGATCCGTCATTGGCTTGGGTGCATTTCAGCTGTTTGCCGTGTGCCATAGAAAAGAAAAGGAAAGGGTGAAGTGAGAATGCTCCCATTAGGAAATGTGTAAGGATGTGGGTGAACTACAACTCCCAGAATCGTGAGTCAATCCTCCCCAAAGCAGGCCTGTAGGCACAGTTGGCCATGTTGGGCCTGTGTGCCAAGTTTGGTCCAGATCTGTCGTCGGCTGGGTTCAGTCAGTTCCCTCTGTATGCGGGTGAACTACAACTCCCAAAATCAAGGTCAATTCCCACAAATCCCCCCCCCCCCCCGGTCAAAGTCAATTTGCACCCCCACTCCTCCAGTATGTTCTCTTCGTCATGGGCAGGAGGCCGTGCGGAGGCCCAAGCGGGAGAAGCGGGGCGAGGGCCACGAGCAAGCCGCCCAGGGAGCCGGGGAGAGAGACAGAGAGAGAGAGAATGGCCGGGTGTCATGCCCTTCTTTGCATTGACACCCATAGGAAAGGGTGAAGGGAGGACGCTCCCATTGGAAAACGCATAAGGATGTGGGTGAACTACAATTCCCAGAATTGTGAGCCAATCCTCCCCAAAGCAGGCCTGAAGGTACAGTTGGGCCTCTATGCCAAGTTCGGTCCAGATCTGTCGTCGCCTGGGTTCAGTCAGTGCCCTCCTTATGCAGGTGAACTACAACTCCCAAAATCAAGGTCAATTCCCACAACAACTCCCCCCCCCATCAAGGTCAATTCCCACAACCCCCCCCCCAATCAAAGTCAATTCCCACCCCCACTCCTCCAGTATGTTCTCTTCGTTATGGGCAGGAGGCCGAGAGGAGGCCCAAGCGGGAGAAGCAGGGCGAGGGCCACGAGCAAACCGCCCAGGGAGCCGGTGAGAGAGACAGAGAGAGAGAGAAAGGCGGGGAAGCCGGGGAGAGACTCCCCAATGGCCGGGTGTCATGCCCTTCTTTGCATTGACATCCATAGGAAAGGGTGAAGGGAGGACGCTCCCATTGGAAAACGCATAAGGATGTGGGTGAACTACAATTCCCAGAATTGTGGGTCAATCCTCCCCCAAAGCAGGCCTGTAGGCACAGTTGGCCATGTTGGGCCTGTGTGCCAAGTTTGGTCCGGATCTGTCGACGGCTGGGTTCAGTCAGTGCCCTCTGTATGCAGGTGAACTACAACTCCCAGAGAGAGCCGGTGAGAGAGAAACAAAGCCGGGGAAGCCCGGAAGAGATTCCCCCTCGGCTGGGTGTCATGCCATAGAGCAACCTTTTTTGAGCCGCGGCAAAACGACACAAAATGACACTCTAACACAGTCATACAGATAGTTAATATGTTTTTAAATGTATTTATACACTCAGTGTGAAACCTGGGCCTCTTTAACTTATCCTGGCAGGAATGGCAGAAAGACACACAAAATGACACTCTAACACAGTCATACAGATAGTCTTTAAATGTATTTATACACTGTGTGAAACCTGGAATGGCAGGAATGGCAGAAAGACACACACTTCCCACACAGAACTCCCATAACCAAGAGAAAATGCTATAAGGGTTTGGTGAGCATTGACCTTGGGTTTTGGAGTTGTAGTTCACCTATATCCAGAGAACACAGTGGACTGAAACAATGTTGGATCAGGGCCAAACTTGGCATGAATACTCAATATGCCCAAATGTGAACGCAGATGGAGTTCAGGGGAAATAGACCTTGACATTTGGGAGTTGTAGTTGCTGGGATTTATAGTTCCCCTACAATCAAATAGCATTCTGAACCCCACCAATGATAGAACTGGGCCAAACTTCCCACACAGAACCCCCAGGAGGCAAGAGGAGGTCTCTACTTGGGGAAAGGGAGGCGGGCCTTCCCAATGCATGGAGAGGGAGAGACCAAGGAGACAACGGGTGGGGAGGGGGGTGGTTGTAGTTTTGTGCCTTTATAGAGGTAGGTTTCTTAGGGTTTTTATACTTCAACACACTAGACTCCCCCCCCCCCCGTGAGGTTCCAATTCCCCACGGCACACCTGAAGATCGCTCACGGCACACACTGGTTGGGAAACACTGAATTAGACCTTGTCAAACTACAACTCCCATGACCCCATAGCATTGAGACATGGCAGTTAGTGAGACCAAACCGCATAAATTAGACCAGTGTTTCTCAAGCTTCCTCATGCCGCAACCCCATAATACAGGTCTCCATGTTGTGGTGACACTCAACCACAATATTATTTTCATTGCTATTTCGTAACTCTAATTTTGCTGCTATTATGAATCATCATGCAAATACCTGGCATGCAGGTGTATTGTCATTCACTGGACCAAATTTGGCACAAATACCTGATATGCCAAATTTGAATACTGGTGGGGTTGGAATTGATTTTGTCGTTTGAGAGTTGTAGTTGCTGGGATTTCTTGGTCACCCACAATCAAAGAGCATTGCGAACTCCACCAATGATATAATTGGGTCAAACTCCCCACACAGAACCTCCAAGACCAACAGAAAATACTGTGTCTTCTACGCCTGAATAAGTTCGTCGGAATGCTCATAAAATCGGAATGAATTGGGATTAAATTCACTTTTGAAGTGGTTTTGAAGCGATGTAAACCAGTGTTTTTCAACCTGTTTTGAGCTGCGGCACCTTTTCTGCATTTACAAAATCCTGGGGCACACTAGCAAACAGAATTCTGCATTTACAAAATCCCCCTGAGGGCACACTACCAAAAACAGAATGACACTCTAGCACAGATGAACTATAAATCCCAGCAACTATAACTCCCAAATGTCAAGGTCTATTGTCTTCAAACTCCACCAGTGGGCATATGGGATATTCAGGCCAAGTTTGGTCCAGATCCATCATTGTTTGAGTCCACAGTGCTCTCTGGATGGAGGTGAACTACAACTCCCAAACACAAGGACAATGCCCACCAAACCCTTCCAGTATTTTCTGTTGGTCACGGGAGTTCTGTGTGCCAAGTTTGGTTCAATTCCATCGTTGGTGGAGTTCAGAATGCTCTTTGATTGTAGGTTAACTATAAATCCCAGCAACTATAACTCCCAAATGTCAAGGTCTATTGTCTTCAAACTCCACCAGTGGGCATATGGGATATTCAGGCCAAGTTTGGTCCAGATCCATCATTGTTTGAGTCCACAGTGCTCTCTGGATGGAGGTGAACTACAACTCCCGAACTCAAGGACAATGCCCACCAAACCCTTCCAGTATTTTCTGTTGGTCACGGGAGTTCAGTGTGCCAAGTTTGGTTCAATTCCATCGTTGGTGGAGTTCAGAACGCTCTTTGATTGTAGGTTAACTATAAATCCCAGCAACTATAACTCCCAAATGTCAAGGTCTATTGTCTTCAAACTCCACCAGTGGGCATATGGGATATTCAGGCCAAGTTTGGTCCAGATCCATCATTGTTTGAGTCCACAGTGCTCTCTGGATGGAGTGAACTACAACTCCCAAACTCAAGGACAATGCCCACCAAACCCTTCCAGTATTTTCTGTTGGTCACGGGAGTTCTGTGTGCCAAGTTTGGTTCAATTCCATCGTTGGTGGAGTTCAGAATGCTCTTTGATTATAGATGAATCATAAATCCCAGCAACTACAAGTCCCAAATGACCAAAATCAATCCCACCCAACCCACTATTAAAATTAGGGAGTATCAGTTATTTGTGCCAAATTTGGTGCAGATATTGATGTTACGATTCATAACAGTAGCAAAACTACGGTTATGGAGTAGCAACAAAAGTAATGTTATGGTTGGGGGTCACCACAACATGAAGAACCGTATTAAGGGGTCATGGCATTAGGCAGGTTGAGAAACACTGCTCTAGCACAATAATACATATAGTTGACCTTGAGTTTTGGAGTTGTAGTTCACCTATATCCAGAGAGCACTGTGGACTCAAACAATGTTGGATCAGGACCAAACTTGGCATGAATACTCAATATGCCCAAATGTGAACACAGATGGAGTTTGGGGGAAATAGACCTTGACATTTGGGAGTTACAGTTTCTGGGATTTATAGTTAACACACAATCAAAGAGCATCCCGAACTCTTGCAACATAGATATGCTGGCAGGATTGGCAAAAAGACACAAACTTCCCACACAGAACTCCCATAACCAAGAGAAAATACTATAAGAGTTTGGTGGGCATTGACCTTGGGTTTTGGAGTTGTAGTTCACCTATATCCAGAGAGCACTGTGGATTCAAACAATGTTGGATTAGGACCAAAGTTGGCATGAATACTCAATATGCCCAAATGTGAACACAGATGGAGTTGGGGAAAATAGACCTTGACATTTGGGAGTTACAGTTTCTGGGATTTACAGTTAACACACAATCAAAGAGCATCCCGAACTCTTGCAACATAGATATCCTGGCAGGATTGGCAAAAAGACACAAACTTCCCACACAGAACTCCCATAACCAAGAGAAAATACTATAAGAGTTTGGTGGGCATTGACCTTGGGTTTTGGAGTTGTAGTTCACCTATATCCAGAGAGCACTGTGGACTCAAACAATGTTGGATCAGGACCAAACTTGGCATGAATACTCAATATGCCCAAATGTGAACACAGATGGAGTTTAGGGAAAATAGACCTTGACATTTGGGAGTTATAGTTTCTGGGATTTAAAGTTAACACACAATCAAAGAGCATCCCGAACTCTTGCAACAATGGAATTGAACCAAACTTGGCCTATTGAACTTTCATTACCAACAGAAAGTACTGAAAGGGTTTGCTTGGGAATTGACCTTGAGTTTGGAAGTTGTAGTTCACCTACACCCAGAGAGCACTGTGGACTCAAACAACGTTACGTTATGTTGTTTGTTTTCTATCCAGAATCACAACGTTGGAAGGAGGCTCACCACTTTAAGGTCCCTAAAACAGGCGTGGGAAATCTTTGGCCCTCTGGGTGCTTTGGACTCCAACTCCCACCATTCCTCACAGCCTGAGGCCCTTTCCTGCTTAAGTGGCTGAGGGGGGGGGGGAGGAAAAGGGCCTGAGGCTGCTGGGAATGGTGGGAGTTGGAGTCCAAAACACCTGGAAGGCCCAAGTTTGCCCATGCCAGCTTTCGACAGAGACCTCTTCCTCCCCCTTCGCGCCCTTTCTTCCCCCTCCTGCCCAACACTTACTTTTTCTTCTCCACTCGGGCTCCCTTCTTCCCAGCCTCGCTCTGCTCTCTTTGCCTCACTTTGACGTGACCCGTGCGGGCGCTACTGTGCAGACCCGCCCCACGCCTTCCTCCCTTCTCCCTCCCTTTCTGAACACGCTTACGCTGCCCCCTCGAATCAAAATGGCGGCAGAAGCGGCAGCGTGAGCAAAGCGAGGCAGAGCAGAGCGGCTGGGAAGAAGGGAGCCCGAGTGGAGAAGGAAAAGTGTTTGGCAGGAGGGGGAAGAAAGGGTCTTGGAGGTTCCAGTTTCCCACGGCACGCTAGTGTGCCACGGCACACTGGTTGGGAAACACTGATGTAAACAACCCGGAAGTGAATTTGCCATTTCGAAGCCACCGCCGCCATTTTCGGAAAGGAATCGGCGGATTTCCCTTCCCTAGCCTTCCCTTCCGTGTGCGGCTCTCCCCCCCGGTTCTGACGCGAAGGGAAGGCATCTGCATCCAAACTGGGTTAACATGGGTCCTGCCTTCTCTTGCGGGAGTGAAGGGCCTGGGGCAGGAGCCGTCTTAACCCAGTTTGGAAGCGGATTTCTTCCCTCACTCGCCAGACTGACCGTTTTTCGCACATTGCGCAATCGCCAACGCCATTCACTAAAGTGATTCCGAAATTTCAGAAATCATTTAAGAATCAAAACTCCCGCGTCCACTACACCCAAAACGAGTTTTGAACAATTTTTTCCTTGCTCAACCAGGCCTAGTGTTTTCTGGTGGCCTTTGGCAACCCCTCTGACACCCCCTTGTGACCCCCCCCGTCCCTATTGTCAGTGTTTCCTTATGAGTAAAACGTCCCCTCTCTGTCTTTCTTCCCAAACAGCATCCAGCTCCAAGTCTTCCTCGGGAGATGCTTCGCTAAGCATCGAAGAGACAAAGTAAGTGGAACAGTGGCTTCGAGACCGAGGCTGAAGATTTGAAAGCGTCTTCTCCTGAGGGACATTTGGAAACCTAGCCTTGGGCAGAGGTCCATTTGGGCTCTGCAGCAGATTCTGCAAGTTTGCTAAGGTTTGGGTGCAACAGATGCAGGGCAGGACGTGTCTGCTTCGGGTTTTTTCAAGGAAGAGTTTGCAATGCCTTTCTCAAAGTGTCGCAGGTGGCCAGACATATCAGGCCTGAGGGTAGAGTCCGTGTGCCGCCTCTGGTAACTGGTCTCCTTTTTCTTCCAACAGTAAACTCCGAGCGAAACTTGGGCTGAAGCCTCTGGAAATACATTCCATCAAAAAGGGTAAGTTTTTATTCCACCACCTGACATCTGCAACAGTATAATCTATCTATACCAGGGCTGTCCAACTGGCAGCCCCGGGGCCGGATTCGGTCCCGTAGCCTGTTGGACACGGCCCCACCTATGCCCTCAGCCGCCATTTTTAAATTTTAAAAAATTGATTTTTTTTTTTTAAATGGCGGCCGGGGGAGGCGGGGCAGGGAGGAGGAAGAGAGCTGGCTCCTCCTCCTTCACCCTTCCTCCTTCCCCTCCCTGCACCACGGCTCACGATTGGGCCGCGGGGCGCGTCCATGGGGGAGGAGGAGGGGCGAAGGAGGAGGAAGTCAGCTGGCTGCTTTCTTCCTCCTTCGCCTCTCCTCCTTCCCTCCCCGCGCCGGCGCTCGGGATCGGGGCAAGAGGCGCGCGGGGAAAGAGGGAGAAAGGAGAAGCCAGTCAGCTGACTGGCTTCTCTCTCTCTTCCCCGTGCGCGGGATCCCAGGCGTTGGCAGCGCGGAAAGAGGGAGAAAGGAGAAGCCAGTCAGCTGACTGGCTCCCTCTCTCTCTTTCCCCCCGTCTTGTGAGGATCCCAGGCGTTGGCGCGTCTTGTGAGGAAAGAGAGAGAGGACAAGCCAGTCAGCTGACTGGCTTCTCTCTCTTTTCCCCGTCTTGAGGATCCCAGGCGTTGGCGTGCGCTTGAAAGAGAGAGGACAAGCCAGTCAGCTGACTGGCTTCTCTCTCTCTTTCCCCCGCTTGTGCGATCCCAGGCGTTAGCGCTTGTGGAAGGAGAGGAGAAGCCAGTCAGCTGACTGGCTTCTCCTCTCTCTCTCTTTCCCGTCTTGGCGTGAGGATCCCAGAGGCGTTGGCGCGTCTTGTGAGGAAAGAGAAAGAGAGGAGAAGCCAGTCAGCTGACTGGCTTCTCCTCTCTCTCTTCCCCCGTCTTGTAGGGATCCCAGGCGTTGAGCGCGTCTTGCGGGAAAGAGAGAGAGGAGAAGCCAGTCAGCTGACTGGCTTCTCCTCTCTCTTTCCCCGTCTTGTGGGATCCCAGGCGTTGGCGCGTTGGGGGAAAGAGAGAGGAGAAGCCAGTCAGCTGACTGGCTTCTCCTCTCTTTCCCCCGTCTTGTGAGGATCCCATCGCCGCCAGCGCGCGGGAAAGAGGGAGAAAGGAGAAGCCAGTCAGCTGACTGGCTTCTCCTCTCTTTCCCCCCCGTCTTGTGAGGATCCCAGGCGCCAGCGCGCGATGAAAGAGGGAGAAAGGAGAAGCCAGTCAGCTGACTGGCTTCTCCTCTCTCTCTTCCCCCGTGCGCGAGATCCGAGGCGTTGGCGTCGCGCGGGAAAGAGAGAGAGAGAGCAGTCAGCTGACTGGCTTCTCCTCTCTCTTTCCCCGTCGCGAGGATCCCAGGCGCCAGCGCGCGAGAAAAGAGGGAGAAAGGAGAAGCCAGTCAGGGAAAGACGAGGAAGAATGACAGCTTAGGAGGGGGCTGGGGAGGGAGCTGGGGAGGGGGCTGGGGCGGGCGAATGCCCCCAGGTCATCAGTGACCTCAAGTCCGGCCCTTGGCCGGTTAAGTTGGACAACACTGGTATAATCTATCTATACCAGGGCTGTCCAACTGGTGGCCCGTGGGCCGTATACGGCCCCCCAGCCCCTTCCCTGCAGCCCCCTAAGCTTTTTAATAAAAAATAAAAATAGAAAAAAATAAAAACAATTTTTTTTAAATCCCCAAAAAAGGTGCGCATGCGCGCGGATTTGCCCGCTTTGGGAGGGCGGGGGGAAGCCCCCCGTGGCTCCTCCCTATCTCCCAAAGCGTCACGCCAGCTTTGGGCGAGGGGGCGGAGCCACGGGGAGCCTCCTCGCGGCTTCGCCCTCTCCCCCAAAGCTTCACAACAGCTGTTGTGATGCTTTGGGCAAGGGGGCGGAGCCGTGGAAAGCTCCTCGCAGCTTCGCCCTCTCCCGCAAAGCTGGCGTGACGCTTTGGGGAGGGGCAGGAGCCCTGTGGTTTCGCTCGCACAACAGCTGTTGTGATGCTTTGGGCAAGGGGGCGGAGCCGCTCCCCCAAAGCGTCACAACAGCTGTTGTGATGCTTTGGGCAAGGGGCGGGGCGGAGCCGCCCAAAGCGTCACAACAGCTGTTGTGATGCTTTGCGGCGCGGAGCCTCGGAAAGCCTCCGCCCTCTCCCCCCCCAAAGCGTCGCAACAGCTGTTGTGATGCTTTGGGTGAGGGGCGGAGCCGTGGAAGGCTCCCTGTGGCTCCTCCCGAAATCGCCCGCTTCCAAGGCTATTGTGACGCTTTGGGAGAGGGCGCGTGGCCGGGGGGCATGGCCGAGTGGCCCCCAGGTGATCACTCACCAGAAGTCCGGCCCTTGCGCCGGCAGAAGTTGGACAGCCCTGATCTATATAAAAAGAGACGTGTCGTGGTGAGGGGCTTATAGACAGCAAAACCACACAACGCAGACACGCCAAATTAGGCCACATAAACCCCCACGGAACAAGGTATGTTTAACACGCCAACCCCCCCCCCAAATTACTAGGCAACAGTCTAAAAAGCCTAAAAACGTGGGGGTCTACAACTCCCATAAACCCGTGCATCGCTTTACCGCGCATGTGCTAACAAAGCCCGCACACAACGGCCCCTTCTCCCCCCACCCCACCCAAAAGAGACAAAAAAACCAAACAAACCAGCAGTTGGCCAACAAGGGGTGGCTCGGCTGAGGCTGGGAGTGGGCCCCTAGGCCGGGAAGCAGCTGCGGAAGACTGAGAGGGGCCGGAGACAGCCAGGCAACTGCCCTCGGCGCACGCACGCCGGCCAAACGGGAGCGGCGCGCACCTGCCTCTTCCTCCTGCAGCCTTTCCCCGCATATGCCCAGAGATCACTACGGTCTGAAGACCAAAGTCTCCTGGAAATTCCATCTATCCGAACTATGGCTTCAAACTATAGGAAAGAAAGGAGATGCCACCTGAACATGAGGAAGAACTTCCTGACTGAGAGCTGTTCAGCTGTGGAACTCTCTGCCCCAGAGGGAGTGTGGTGGAGGCTCCTTCTTTGGAGGCTAGGTGGCCATCTGTCGGGGTTGCTTTGAATGTGATTGTCCTGCTTCTTGGCAGAATGGGGTTGGGCTGGATGGCCCACCAACTCCCGGGTTCTCTCTTTCCTTCCTCAATCTCCAGAAACCGGCAGCAAGGAGGACCCAGTGGCCGCCGAGGTCATCAACCCTATTGTTTTGAGGCAGCGAGAGGAGATCCGGGAAAAGCTCGCGGCCGCCAAAGAGAAGCGCCTCCTCAACCAGAAATTGGGGTACGTGATAAACCAGACCTTGACCACACTGGCTCTTTGTGAGGGTGGTTTGGGTGCCCGCTGGGGTGTCCCTTTGGGACCGATCACCTCTTCATAAGCCTTCCCCTCCCTTCAGGAAGGTCAAGTCCCTTGGCGAAGATGATCCCTGGCTGGACGACACGGCGGCCTGGATCGAGAGGAGCCGGAAGCTGCAGGTGGAGAAGGACCTGGCCGAGAAGAGGGTGAGTCGCCTCGTTCTGTCCCCGGATTGGGACTCCTGCTTGGCCTCGGCTCCGTTGGGTCGTCAAAGGCTCTCGTGGCCGGAATTACTGGGTTGATGTGCGTTTTTCAGGCTGCATGGCCGTGTTCCAGCAGCATTCTTTCCTGACGTTTCACCTGCATCTGTGGCTAATGGCATCTTTAGAGGTTCTATTGGCAGTGAAGCGAGTGGAGTGTATAGATATATGTAGAATACAGAACCCTCGTCTGCTTGAGTAGCATTGTATAGCTGCAAAGTCAATCAGTGAGGGTATCTACACAGAGGTAGTAAAGCAAGGGGAGTGGATGTATAGCTGTGGAATACGTAATATCCAGGGTGGGAGAATGAACCCTTGTCTGCTTGAGACAAGTGTGGATGTTGCAATGAGCCAGCTAGAATAGCTATGAAGCTGCAAAGTCAATCAGTGAGGGTATTTGCATAGAGGTAGCCTGGCATTGATTGCCTGGAGGTATCCTCTGTTTGGGAGGTGTTAGCTGGCACTTGGTTGTTTGCTGTCTGGAGTTCTCCTGGTTGCAGGGCCGGTTCGTCCATTAGGCGGACTACGCAAGCGCGTAGGGCGACGTCACCCGGGAGGGGCGTCGCCACCTGGGAGGGGTGCCGCCGCGCCGACCCCACCGCCCGCGCTGCCCCACCCTGACGTTGCGCCGGCCAGGCCTTTGTTAGGCCAGCCACGCCTCCGCATGCGCAAAAGCTTCTACAGGCGCTACATCGCCTATAGGAGCTTCAGCGCATGCGCGAAAAGCTCTGCGCATGCGTACTGGCTCCAGAGCGCACCTCTCGCTTTGGAGCCAGTGCACGCAGTTTCGCACATGCGCACTGGGCTCCAAAGCGGGAGGCGCACTCTGGAGCCAGTGCGCGTGCGCACAGATTGGCGCATGCGCACTGGGCTCCCCTCGGGAGCAACTGGGGGGGCGCAATTTTTTTTCCGCGTACCCCCCAGGAACGGGTAGGGTCCGCCCCTGCCTGGTTGATCCATTCCTGTCGTCCTCTGGACTAATGGGCCCTGAAGACCCAACCTCCGGGCAAGGAGCCCTGTCGTTGCTGGGCTGTGACTTCTACCCTTCCTCCCGACTGGCTGGGGATGCTGGTGTTGCGGTCCCACAACATCTAGGACTTTTTAAAAGCATCTTCTAGGTTGATTGTGTTTTTAAGTTGTATCACGTGTCTATTTTAATATGTGTGTTTTATGCTTGTGTTATTAAAATGTTTATCGTGTCAGACGCCAATTGAGGGGGCAGTTATTGCAGTAAGTCAGGGGTGGGCAATTATTTTTTTCCAAGGGGCCACACGAGAGCCAAAAAATATTATGAAGGGCCACACCTAAAGGCGGAACTACATTCTAATCTACATTATTTATTTATTTATTTACTATATATTACACATCATTAATATTAACATATTAATATATCAAGAAATATATATTATTAGTATTAATATCATAATTATTATATTATAGTATATATAGACATTTTAATATATTGAAATTATGATATAATATAATATTATTTATTATATTATTATTGTAAAATTATTATAAAATAATAATAATAAAAACCACTAAAATAAAATGAAATTCAAGAAGACAAGGTGCGAACCAAGATGGAGGCTGACATCCTCAAGAGAGGAAGGATCCCAAGGTGGAATGGCCCAATGGACCCAGCCCAGAGGATGGCAAAGTGGACCCAGCCGCAGCAGAGCAGAGCAGCAGACGATCGGAGGCTGCAGGCCTCCACCCGCTCTCGCCCCCAGCCGTTTCCCCAGCTGATTGCCATCCTGACAGGCGATCCAGGCCTGCAGCGGGAGCAGTCGGCGAGCTGCAGCGGCTGATCACCCTGGCGACCCAGAAGAGGATCAAGTCTTCCAGGTCGCCAGGGCGATCAGCCGCCACAGGTCACGGACTGCTCCTGCTGCAGGCTCGGATCGCCTCCCGGGATGGCAGGCACTCCAAAGCCGCCGCTCCTCCGATTGTTCTCCGGAGCGACAGGCTGTCTGCTGACGCAGGCCCCACAGTGGGTTGGCAGCAGCGGCACCCCATCCTCTTGCCCCCCCCCCCCGGATGCCCTTCTCCCCGGGCCAGACAGAATCGGCTGCCGGGCCGTATCCGCCCCGCGGGCCGTAGGTTGTCCGGGTCTGCAGTAAGTGGTCTGTGGTTTGCTCTTCTCCACACTCACATGTTTGTGGCCCCATTTCATAATGTTAGCTCTGCCTCTTGTGGTGCCAAAGCACGGTCGGTTCAGCGCCTTCTAAGTCGCCCTGCTGGAACCTCAATCCATAACTTTTTTTTAATATAAATTTTTATTGAGATTATTATCTATTATATAAATTGGTTCATGTCATGTGATGTATCCCTCAAACAAAGAAACCATACAACGCAGAAACACAATACTTGCCAACAGAAATAGGCCTCAAGCAAATACGTTGTAGCAAAGAAACTCTCCCCCAAACCTCACAGGCCCCCAAAACAACGAGTAAAAATAAACCTACATTTACCAGCATCCTCCGGGGCAGCCACAGACTCACCCAGCCTCTACATTCTGAACAACATGATTGGCTGCCAATAAGGGCGGATTTGCATAACTGCTGCACTGGCCAGCCAACATGAAAATTCCGATCCATAATAAACTGCCAAAACAGAATAAGGAAAAGGCCTGAGCCAATCCCCAACACAAACACCCAAATCACTTCCAACCTAAAATTTACACCCCAAAAAATCACAGACCACGCCCAAAATTGACAGTAAAGCTTCATTAACTAGATTTCCCTAACTAGGCCTCACTTACTGGGAAGCTGTTTACGCTCTGAATTGACAGTAAGGCTTCATTAACTTAATTTCCCTGACTAGGCCTCACTTAATGGAATGCTGTTTACGCTCTGAATTGACAGTAAGGCTTCATTAACTTGATTCTCCCGACTAGGCCTCAGCTCATTGGACATTGTGTATGGCCTGAATTGACAGTAAGGCTTCATTAACTTGCTGTTCCTAACTAGGCCTCAGATCATGGGACATTGTGTATGGCCTGAATTTACAGTAACCTACCTTGGCACACAGAGCCCCGACCATGCATGATGGGACTTGAAGTACCACCATGGAAAACGGGATTTGTAGTAATTCAAAACCCATCATTCCCCACAGACCACTGTGGCCCAGAACCCAGAGCAATACAGACCCAACTGTGACCCNCACGCCATCCAACTGCAGTTTAGAGGAGGGCACACCGTGGATGATTGGACTTTCTCGCATCTCCTAAAAAGGGCACAGCAACGCGTGCCGGGCACAGCTAGTAGGATATACAATTTAATAAAACAAAACCTATGCCGACTATCTAAGGCAGTGTTTTTCAACCTTGTTTGAGCCACGGCACATTTTTTACATTTGCAAAATCCTGGGGCACACCACCAACCAAAACGACACAAAATGACACTCTAACACAGTCATACGAATAGTTGATATGTTTTTAAATGTATTTATACACTCAGTGTGAAACCTGGGCCTGTTTCAATGAACACATCATAGACATCCTGGCAGGAATGGCGGAAAGACACAAACTTCCCACACAGAACTCCCATAACCAAGAGAAAGTGCTATAAGAGTTTGGTGGGCATTGACCTTGGGGTTTGGAGTTGTAGTTCACCTATATCCAGGGAACACTGTGGACTCAAACAATGTTGGATCAGGACCAAACTTGGCATGAATACTCAATATGCCCAAATGTGAACACAGATGGAGTTTACTTGGGGAAAATGGAGACCTTGACATTTGGTAGTTACAGTTTCTTAGGATTTATAGTCAACACACAATCAAAATTTCCCACGCATCCTGAACTCTTGCAACAATGGAATTGAACCTTGCAACATATTGAACTCTCATTACCAACAGAAAGTACTGAAAGGGTTTGCTTGGGAATTGACCTTGAGTTTGGAAGTTGTAGTTCACCTTCACCCAGAGAGCACTGTGGGCAGGAGGGGGAAGATAGGGTATTGGAGGTTCCAATTTCCCACGGCACACCTGAGGATCGCTCACAGCACACTGGTTGGGAAACACTGATCTAAGGAATGGGAAGGGGTAGTCAGAAGGTCAGTTTAGGGCGAGGGGTCGGGAACCTTTTCGACTCAGAGAGCCATGAAAGCAAAATACTTGGAAATTTATTTCCGTGAGAGCCATAGAATATATATTTTAAGACTGAATTCAACTAAACGTACATGTTACGTACATAAACGCAGAATGAGGGGACACTTCAGACCTGGCTCTGCAAAAGGCATGCTCAGGACTCTGGGAAGGAAGAGAAGGCAGAAGGAAGGAAAGGGAAAGAAAGAAAGAAAGAAAGGAAATAAAAGAGGGAGGGGGAGAGGAAGAAAGAAGAGAAGAAGGAACTATGGAAAAGGAAGAAAAGAAAAGCAGGAGAGAGACAAGGAGGGGAAAAGAAAGAAGGAAATGTGAAGGGAGGAAAGGAAGGGGGAAAGGAAAAGGGAGTGAGGAAAAAGTAAAATAATGAAGGAAAAGAAGAAAAGAAAAGAGGGGGAGAGAGGGAAGGGAAAAGGAAGGAAGGAAAGAAGACTTGGGGGGAAAGAATAGAAGAGGAAGGAAGGAAGAGAGGGAGGAAAAAGGAAGGAAAAATGAGAAGAAAAGGGTGAAGGGGAGAAAGGAAGGAAGGAAGAGGGAGAATGGAGGAAAGGAGAAGGAAGGGGTGAAGGGGAGAAAGGAAGGAAGAGGAATGAAGAAGGAGAATGGAGGAAAGAAGGAAGGGGAGAGGGAGGGAAAAGGAAGGAAGAAAAGAGGGAAAGAGGAAGGAGAGAAGGATGGAGGAAAGAAGGAAGGGAAGCAAGGAAGGAGAGAAGGAAAGGGTGAAGGGGAGAAAGGAAAGAAGTGGAAGGAAGGAAGGGAAAATAGAGGAAAGAAGGAAGGGAAGCAAGGAAGGAAAAGGAAGGGAGAGGAAAGGGTGAAGGGAGAAACGAAGGAAAGGAAGGAAGGGAAAATAGAAAAGAAGGAAGGAAAAGGAAGGAGAGAAGGAATGTGTGAAGGGGAGAAAGGAAGGAAGTGGAAGGAAGGAAAAGGGAGAATGGAGGAAAGAAGGAAGGGAAGCAAGGAAGGAGAGAAGGAAAGGGTGAAGGAAAGGGTGAAGGGGAGAAAGGAAAGAAGTGGAAGGAAGGAAGGGAAAATAGAGGAAAGAAGGAAGGGAAGCAAGGAAGGGAAAAGGAAGGAGAGAAGGAAAGGGTGAAGGGGAGAAAGGAAGGAAGTGGAAGGAAGGAAGAGGAAAATGGAGGAAAGAAGGAAGGAAGAGGAAGGAGAGGAAGGAAGGGGAGAAGGAAGAAGTGGAAGAAGGGGGAGAAAGGAAAGAAGGAAGGGAAGCAAGAAAGGGAAGGGAAAATAGGGAAAGGAAGGAAGGAAGGGGAAGAGGGAAGCAAGGAAGGGAAAAGGAAGGAGAGAAGAGTAGGAAAGGGTGAAGGGGGAGAAAGGAAGGAAGAGGAAAGGAAGGAAGAGGGAAAATAGAGGAAAGAAGGAAGGAAGCAAGGAAGGAGAGAAGGAGGAGAAGGAAAGGGTGAGGGGAGAAAGGAAGGAAGTGAAAGGAAGGAAGAGGAAAAATAGAGGAAAGAAGGAAGGGAAAAGGAAGGAGAGAAGGAATGTGTGAAGGGGAGAAAGGAAGGAAGTGGAAGGAAGGAAAAGGGAGAATGGAGGAAAGAAGGAAGGGCAAGGAAGGAGAGAAGGAAAGGGTGAAGGGGGAGAAAGGAAGGAAGGAAGGGAGAATGGAGGAAAGAAGGAAGGGAAGCAAGGAAGGAGAAGGAAGGAGAGAAGGAAAGGGTGAAGGGGAGAAAGGAAAGAAGTGGAAGGAAGGAAGAGGGAAAATAGAGGAAAGAAGGAAGGGAAGCAAGGAAGGGAAAAGGAAGGAGAGTAGGAAAGGGTGAGGGGGAGAAACGAAGGAAGTGAAAGGAAGGAAGAGGGAAAATAGAGGAAAGAAGGAAGGGAAAAGGAAGGAGAGAAGGAATGTGTGAAGGGGAGAAAGGAAGGAAGTGGAAGGAAGGAAAAGGGAGAATGGAGGAAAGAAGGAAGGGAAGCAAGGAAGGAGAGAAGGAAAGGGTGAAGGGGGAGAAAGGAAGGAAGGAAAAGGGAGAATGGAGGAAAGAAGGAAGGGAAGCAAGGAAGGAGAGAAGGAAAGGGTGAAGGAAAGGGTGATGATGATAAATTATTGTGATTGTCACCTGCTTCTCTTCATCTCTAAGAGTCCCGTTGAATTTCTCTTTCCCCGCTTCCTTTGAAACAGGCCAAGCTCTTGGAAGAGATGGACCAGGAGTTTGGGGTCAGCAGCCTCGTGGAAGAGGAATTCGGGCAGAAGAAGAAGGTGAGGAGATCCGAGGGGGACCGTTTCTAGTTGCGCACCAGGGCCGCCTTTGGTGACAACCAGTGGGATTTATAATTCGAAAACAAGCACCACGGGGTGTGTGTTGCTCCTGTGAACACCCGCTTTCCCTCCTCTTCTTCGCAGGTGGGCTACAGCTCTCGCGACCTGAAGGGCCTGACGGTTGAGCACACCATCGATTCCTTCCAGGAAGGGGAGACGGTCATTCTGACCCTCAAAGACAAAGGTCAGGTCCCCCTCGCGTGGACTCCTGGCACTCCGGCAGCCTTGGCTTTTGTTTTCACAATTGCTTTTACTTTGTTGTTGTGTTGTTGGGCTCGGCCTCATGTAAGCCGCCCCAAGTCCCCATCGGGGAGATGGTGGCGGGGTACAAATAAAGATTATTATTATTATTATTATTATTATTGACCTCATGTAAGCCGCCCCAAGTCCCCATCGGGGAGATGGTGGCGGGGTACAAATAAAGATTATTATTATTATTATTATTATTGACCTCATGTAAGCCGCCCCAAGTCCCCATCGGGGAGATGGTGGCGGGGTACAAATAAAGATTATTATTATTATTATTATTATTGGCCTCATGTAAGCCGCCCCAAGTCCCCATCGGGGAGATGGTGGCGGGGTACAAATAAAGTAATTATTATTATTATTATTATTGACCTCATGTAAGCCGCCCCAAGTCCCCATCGGGAGATGGTGGCGGGTACAAATAAAGTATTATTATTATGTTATTATTATTGACCTCATGTAAGCCGCCCAAGTCCCCATCGGGAGATGGTGGCGGGGTACAAATAAAGTTATTATTATGATTCTTACTATTGACCTCATGTAAGCCGCCCCAAGTCCCCATCGGGGAGATGGTGGCGGGGTATTATTATTGACCTCATGTAAGCCGCCCCAAGTCCCCATCGGGGAGATGGTGGCGGGGTACAAATAAAGATTATTATTATTATTATTATTATTGACCTCATGTAAGCCGCTCCGAGTCCCCTTGGGGAGATGGTGGCGGGGTATAAATAAAGTATTATTATTATTATTATTGACCTCATGTAAGCCGCTCCGAGTCCCCATGGAGGAGATGGTGGCGGGTTATTATTATTATTATTATTATTGACCTCATGTAAGCCGCCCCAAGTCCCCATCGGGGAGATGGTGGCGGGGTACAAATAAAGATTATTATTATTATTATTATTATTGACCTCATGTAAGCCGCCCCAAGTCCCCATCGGGGAGATGGTGGCGGGGTATTATTATTATTATTGGTATAAATAAAGTATTATTATTATTATTATTATTATTGACCTCATGTAAGCCGCTCCGAGTCCCCTTGGGGAGATGGTGGCGGGGTATAAATAAAGTATTATTATTATTATTATTATTATTGACCTCATGTAAGCCGCTCCGAGTCCCCTTGGGGAGATGGTGGCAGGGGTATCATTATTATTATTATTATTGACCTCATGTAAGCCGCTCTGAGTCCCCTTGGGGAGATGGTGGCGGGGTACAAAATATAGTATTCTTATTATTATTATTATTGACCTCATGTAAGCCGCTCCGAGTCCCCTTGGGGAGATGGTGGGTAGATGGTGGCGGGACCTCATGTAAGCCGCCCCAAGTCCCCATCGGGGAGATGGTGGCGGGGTACAAATACAGATTATTATTATTATTATTATTGACCTCATGTAAGCCGCCCCAAGTCCCCATCGGGGAGATGGTGGCGGGGTACAAATAAAGATTATTATTATTATTATTATTATTGACCTCATGTAAGCCGCCCCAAGTCCCCATCGGAGATGGTGGCGAGGTACAAATAAAGTATTATTATTATTATTATTATTATTGACCTCATGTAAGCCGCCCCAAGTCCCCATCGGGGAGATGGTGGCGGGGTACAAATAAAGATTATTATTATTATTATTATTATTGACCTCATGTAAGCCGCCCCGAGTCCCCATCGGGGAGATGGTGGCGGGGTACAAATAAAGATTATTATTATTATTATTATTATTGACTCATGTAAGTCCGCCCCAAGTCCCCATCGGGAGATGGTGGCGGGGTACAAATAAAGTTATTATTATTATTATTATTATTGACCTCATGTAAGCCGCCCCAAGTCCCCATCGGGAGAGATGGTGGCGGGGTACAAATAAAGTTATTATTATTATTATTATTATTGACCTCATGTAAGCCGCCCGAGTCCCCATCGGAGATGGTGGCAGGGTACAAATAAAGTATTATTATTATTATTATTATTATTGACCTCATGTAAGCCCCCAGTCCCCATCGGGAGATGGTGGCGGGGTATACAAATGATGATTATTATTATTATTATTATTGACCTCATGTAAGCCGCCCCAAGTCCCCATCGGGGAGATGGTGGCAGGGTATAAATAAAGTATTATTATTATTATTATTATTATTGACCTCATGTAAGCCGCTCTGAGTCCCCTTGGGGAGATGGTGGCAGGGTATAAATAAAGATTATTATTATTATTATTATTATTGGCCTCATGTAAGCCGCCCCGAGTCCCCATCGGGGAGATGGTGGCGGGGTAGAAATAAAGATATTATTATTATTATTATTGACCTCATGTAATCCGCTCCGAGTCGGCTTGGTGTGTTGGTGGCTGTGTATAAATAAAGTTTATTATTATTATTATTATTGACCTCATGTAAGCCGCTCTGAGTCCCCTTGGGGAGATGGTGGCGGGGTACAGATTATTATTATTATTATTGACCTCATGTAAGCCGCCCCGAGTCCCCATCGGGGAGATGGTGGCAGGGTACAAATAAAGATTATTATTATTATTATTGGCCTCATGTAAGCCGCCCCGAGTCCCCATCGGGGAGATGGTGGCAGGGTACAAATAAAGATATTATTATTATTATTATTTGACCTCATGTAAGCCGCCCCAGTCCCCATCGGGAGATGGTGGCAGGGTACAAATAAGGATGATTATTATTATGATTATTATTGGCCTCATGTAAGCCGCCCCAAGTCCCCATCGGGGAGATGGTGGCAGGGTACAAATAAAGATTATTATTATTATTATTGACCTCATGTAAGCCGCCCCGAGTCCCCATCGGGGAGATGGTGGCAGGGTACAAATAAAGATTATTATTATTATTATTATTGACCTCATGTAAGCCGCCCCGAGTCCCCATCGGGGAGATGGTGGCAGGGTACAAATAAGGATGATTATTATTATGATTATTATTGACCTCATGTAAGCCCCAAGTCCCCATCGGGAGATGGTGGCGGGTACAAATAAAGTATTATTATGTGTATTATTGACCTCATGTAAGCCGCCCCGAGTCCCCATCAGATGGTGGCAGGGTACAAATAAAGATTATTATTATTATTATTATTGACCTCATGTAAGTCCCCAGTCCCCATCGGGAGATGGTGGCAGGGGTACAAATAAAGTATTATTATTATTATTATTATTATTGACCTCATGTAAGCCGCTCCAAGTCCCCTTCGGGGAGATGGTGGCAGGGTATAAATAAAGATTATTATTATTATTATTGACCTCATGTAAGCCGCCCCAAGTCCCCGATGGGAGATGGTGGCGGGGTACAAATAAAGATTATTATTATTATTATTATTGGCCTCATGTAAGCCGCCCCAAGTCCCCATCGGGAGATGGTGGCGGTACAAATAAAGATTATTATTATTATTATTATTATTATTATTGGCCTCATGTAAGCCACCCCAAGTCCCCATCGGGGAGATGGTGGCGGGGTACAAATAAAGATTATTATTATTATTATTATTATTATTATTGGCCTCATGTAAGCCGCCCCAAGTCCCCATCGGGGAGATGGTGGCGGGGTACAAATAAAGATTATTATTATTATTATTATTATTGGCCTCATGTAAGCCGCCCCAAGTCCCCATCGGGGAGATGGTGGCGGGGTACAAATAAAGATATTATTATTATTATTATTGGCCTCATGTAAGCCGCCCCAAGTCCCCATCGGGGAGATGGTGGCGGGGTACAAATAAAGATTATTATTATTATTATTATTGGCCTCATGTAAGCCGCCCCGAGTCCCCATCGGGGAGATGGTGGCGGGGTACAAATAAAGATTATTATTATTATTATTATTGACCTCATGTAAGCCGCCCCGAGTCCCCATCGGGGAGATGGTGGCAGGGTACAAATAAAGATTATTATTATTATTATTATTATTGACCTCATGTAAGCCGCCCCGAGTCCCCATCGGGGAGATGGTGGCGGGGTACAAATAAAGATTATTATTATTATTATTATTATTATTGACCTCATGTAAGCCGCCCTGAGTCCCCTTGGGGGAGATGGTGGCGGGGTACAAATAAAGATTATTATTATTATTATTATTATTGACCTCATGTAAGCCGCCCCAAGTCCCCATCGGGGAGATGGTGGCGGGGTACAAATAAAGATTATTATTATTATTGGCTCGGGCAGAGGTTGGCCTCCCCTCCATCAGTTCTCTCATCCACTTTATTTAACTATTGGAGGATTGTTGACGATTCCTCGGGGTTTTCCCCAGGTTATCCTTTGACCTTAGGCCAGGGCTGCACAGGAAGTCTATCGCGATCGACCAGTCGATCCCGGGACTGAAGGAAGTTGATCCCAGCCGGATGGGATGCTTCTCAGAGGGGGCGGAGCCAGGCCGTGCCAAGCCCCGCCCCCTCCCTGCCTTCGGCACTCCCAGCAGTTGCTTCAGCCTTGATGACAGCAGGGCCAAGGCAGCCTTGTGGACGCTATGCCACCACTGGCTTGGCACTGCCATCATTAAGCCTGGAGAAGCTGCTGGGAGCTCCAAATCCAGAGGGGAGGGGGCGGGGCTTGTTACGGCCTGGCTCCGCCCCCTCTGGCTTCGCTCTACCAGCAGCTTCTCCAGGCTTGAGGATGGCAATGCCAAGCCAGTGGTGGCATAGCTAGCATAAGGCTGGTTTGGCCCTGCCCTCCTCAAGGCTGGAGAAGCTGCTGGTAGAGCTGAAGGAGGGGAGAGGTTGGGGCTTGGTGCAGCCTGGCTCCGCCCCCTCTGGCTTCAGCTCTACCAGCAGCTTCTCAGGCTTGAGGATGGCAATGCCAAGCCAGTGGTGGCATAGCTAACACAAGGCTGGCTTGGCCCTGCCATCCTCAAGCCTGGAGAAGCTGCTGGGAGCTCCAAAACCAAGGGGAGGGGTGGGGCTTGGCGCGGCCTGGCTCCACCCCCTCTGGCTTCCGCTCTACCAGCAGCTTCTCCAGGCTTGAGGATGGCAATGCCAAGCCAGTGGTGGCATAGCTAGCACAAGGCTGGTTTGGCCCTGACCTCCTCAAGCCTGGAGAACCTGCTGGTAGAGCTGAAGGCGGGGAGAGGGTGGGGCTTGGTGCAGCCTGGCTCCGCCCCCTCTGGCTTCCGCTCTACCAGCAGCTTCTCCAGGCTTGAGGATGGCAATGCCAAGCCAGTGGTGGCATAGCTAGCACAAGGCTGGTTTGGCACTGCCATCCTCAAGCCTGGAGAAGCTGCTGGTAGAGCTGAAGGCAGGGAGAGGGCGGGGCTTGGTGCAGCCTGGCTCCGCCCCCGCTGGCTTCCGCTCTACCAGCAGCTTCTCCAGGCTTGAGGATGGCAGTGCCAAGCCAGTGGTGGCATAGCTAGCACAAGGCTGGTTTGGCATTGCCATCCTCAAGCCTGGAGAAGCTGCTGGTAGAGCTGAAGGAGAGGAGAGGGCGGGGCTTGGTGCAGCCTGGCTCTGCCCCTCTGGCTTCCGCTCTACCAGCAGCTTCTCCAGGCTTGAGGATGGCAATGCCAAGCCAGTAGAGGCATAGCTAGCACAAGGCTGGTTTGGCCCTGACCTCCTCAAGCCTGGAGAACCTGCTGGGAGCTGAAGCCAGGGGGAGAGGGTGGGGCTTGGTGCAGCCTGGCTCCGCCCCCTCTGGCTTCCGCTCTACCAGCAGCTTCTCCAGGCTTGAGGATGGCAATGCCAAGCCAGTGGTGGCATAGCTAGCACAAGGCTGCCTTGGCACTGCCATCCTCAAGCCTGGAGAAGCTGCTGGGAGCTCCAAAGCCAGCGGGGGAGGGGGCGGGGCTTAGTGCAGCCTGGCTCCGCCCTCCTCTGGCTTCCGCCTACCAGCAGCTTCTCCAGGCTTGAGGATGGCAGAGCCAAGCCAGTGGTGGCATAGCTAGCACAAGGCTGCCTTGGCCCTGCTCTCCTCAAGGCTGGAGCAGCTGCTGGGAGTGCCGAAGCCAGAGGGGGCGGAGCCAGGCCACTGCAAGCCCCGCCCCCTGTCTCCAGCCTTGAGGAGGTAGGTAGATCTTTCTGATTTGGTTTTATTATAAGTAGCTCGCATGCTGAAAAAGTGTGGGCACCCCTGAGCTAGATTAACAACCTGCTCCCTCGACCCGTGCCCCTCCTGGCTTGTGAGATCTTGCTGGGAGGGGTTACGTGGACCTCTGTTGAATATAGTAAACACCTCCCTTGAGCAAGGAGTTTTTCCGGAGAGTTTGAAAGAGGCGATGGTGAGTCCGCTGCTGAAGAAACCGGGTCTAGATGGCTCGGTTCCCTCCAATTACCGCCCAGTTCCGAACCTACCGTTCCTGCGCAAGGTGATTGAGAGGGCAGCAGCGGGACAGCTGCAGCGGTTCTTGGACAACACAGCCGGATTAGATCCCTTCCAGTCCGGCTTCCGCTTGGGGCACGGGACAGAGACCGTGCTGGTCTCCATCACAGACCAGCTTCGCTGCCAGTTGGACTAAGGTGGGTCAGCGCTTGTCGTGTTATTGGATCTCACGGCAGCATTTGACACAGTCGATCACGTATTATTGATCCACCGTTTAGCCATGACGGGAGTGAGGGGGTCCGCCCTTAAATGGGTGGCCTCCTTTCTCCAAGATCGGGGACAGTGGGTGAAGAGGGGAGGGACGGTCTTGGAAAGGGTCCCCCTTAATTGTGGGGTCCCCCAAGGGGCTACCCTCTCTCCTCTGTTATTTAACATCTACATGCATCCACTTGCCCAACTGGTGCGCAGTTTTGGTCTGGAGTGTCATCAGTACGCTGACGACACCCAGCTGGTGCTGAGGATGGAAGGCCGGCCGGACTCTGTACCCGATTATTTCCATCAGTGCCTCGAAGCCGTGACTGGGTGGCTACGGGCCAGCAGGTTGAAGGTGAACCCGTCGAAGACGGAGGTCCTGTGGCCGGGTCATCCGGGGGGGATCTCCGGTTGCCAATCATGGATGGCGTCACCCTTGGTTAAAAGCCTGGGGGTCCAACTGGTACCTCTGCTGACGATGGAGGCTCATATCTCCGCTGTGACCAGAGCAGCGTTTTTCCATCTGCGCCAGGTAACTCATAAACCACAGGACAAATTGACACCAAATTTGGACACAAGACACCATTCAGGCCAACGAGTGACCATCACTCATGAAAAACACAGCAGAAGAGACTTTAAAAGCCAAAAAAAATACATTACAATGCATGCACAAAACCACACACACACGTAAACTCGCATATACACAAATATATACACACACAGAGCACCTATACACAGACTGGGCCACAGCAACGGGTGGCAGGGGACGGCTAGTAAATAAGTAAATAAGGCATGATATGAGAGGGGAGGCGCATCGTGTCCCACTTTGACGGTTGTTGCCCTCTCAGGCGTCTTGGAGGAGAAGGGCGGCGACGTCCTCGTGAACGTCAACATGGTGGACCAAGAGAAGGCCAAGAAGAACGTGGAGCTGCGCAAGAAGAAGGCCGAGTACAAGCCGTACGAGGAGGAGGAGAGCGTGGACGACATGGTGATGGTAAGGGAGCCCCCTCCCCAGGCACAGGAGGCGGCCCAACCCCTTTGCCCTCCAAGGAAATCCTGCCATTATTATTATTATTATTATTATTATTTACAGTATTTATATTCTGCCCTTGCTCAACCCGCAGGGATTCAGAGCAGATCACAATGCACATATACATGGCAAACATTCAATGCCATAGACCAGGGCTGCTCATTAAGTCGATCACGATCGACTAGTAGCTCGCGAGCCCATCTGAGGTAGCTCGCAGCAGGATAAGGGGCTGTGCATGCGCACCCCGCTCGCACGTATTCGCTGCCGCGCACGTGTTTTTGCCGCCGCCTTCTGCCCACCCCTCTCTCGCCTGGCTCCATCCGCCCGCCCCTCTCTCGCCCGGCTCTATGGCGGATCCGGGCAAGAGAGAGGTGGGAGGAGCGCCAGGCGAGGCCTGCGGAGGCCCAGCCTTCCTCTCGGCCCCCCCCTTCACCCGTCTCCATGGCGGATCCGGGCGAGAGAGAGGTGGGAGGAGCGCCTTGCCTCCCCTGCAGGCCTCTCCATCGCCGCCGGAGCCCGGCCCGGATCGGCACGGTGGGACTCCGGCGGCGATGGAGAGGCCTATGGGGGGGGGGGGCTGGCGTGGCTCCCTTTCCCTGCCGCCCGGATCGAAAAGGGAGCCGTGGCAGGCCTGCCCCACCCCCAGGCCTCTCCATCGCCACCAGAGCCCTGCCGCGCCGATCCGGGCGGGGCTTCGGCGGCGATGGAGAGGCCTGTAGGGGAGGCAAGGCACTCTTCCCACCTCTCTCTCGCCCGGTTCCACCATAGAGCCGGGCAAGAGAGGGGCGGCGGATAGGAAGGCTGGGCCGCCGGCGAAAGGTGCATGCGCGCGCTTGCGCAAGGCGTGCTACGCGGAAGCCGTGTGCACGCGCGAAGCGAGTGCTCGCACATAGGTAGGTGATCTTTTTGACTTGGTTATTAAATAGCAGCTCGCATGCTGGAAAAGTGTGAGCACCCCTGCCGTATACACACAACATACAGTATATAGGCAAACACACAGAGGCTATTTAACTTTCCAGCTTCATGAGGGTCTGCTTTTTGAGCTCTGGCCACCGGGGGAGCCGTTGCCTCACCGTCCATTTCTGACACTGATGGAGTCCTTCCTCATTCTTATGCACGCTGCTGGAAGGTTTGTATGGTCTTTTAAATTTGTTAAATTAGCCTCCCACGTAAAGCGGTGCCTACATTTCCTACTTGATAGGTGCAAAGGTCGACAGCAAGCTAGACAAATGGTTGGGAGCTTACTCCAACCCAGGCTGGCTTCGAACTCATGACCTTTTGGTCAGTAGTGATTTTCAATGCAGCTAACTTCCAACCAGGTGCGCCACAGCCCTCCGTCATGCGTCTCTTCCTCCCTCCAGTTGAAACACAAGGGCGTCCTGTCCAAGTACGACGAGGAGATCGACGGGGAGCGGAAGAAGTCCTTCAAGCTGGACGCAGTGGGGATGGCCGATGGCTCCTGGGAGCGAGAGCTGCAGCAGATCCGGGACAACCTGCAGAACCGGGCCCAGACCCTCGACGTGCCCGGCCTCCGACTGGCAGCGGAGTACTTCACCCCAGAAGAGATGGTAAGGCCTTCAGGAGGACGGACGGAAGGAAGGACTTGGGGTTTCCTCTTTGAGGAGTCCCAGGGCATCTATGGGGTTGGGAAGGAATGACTGTCTCAAGGGAAGCAGTTAGATCGGACCCAAAACACTGCAGAGTCTTTATCTGTAGTTGGCAGAGTAACAATACCGCTTGTAGCAAGACATCATCATGGCAAGAGATCCACATGTCGAAAGATCCGCACATGCCTGCCACTTACTTGTGTACCTATGTTTGTCACATGGTCATGACTCAGCTGTCCCTCTTGCCCAGTGGTTCCCAACCTGTGGTCCCCAGTTGTTTTGGCCTTCAACTCCCCCAAATCCTAACAGCTGGTAAACTGGCTGGGATTTCTGGGAGTTGTAGTCCAAAACACCTGGAGACCCAATGGCTTAGAACAGGCCTGTCCAACAGGCGGCCCGGGGGCTGTACACGGCCCCCCAGCCCCTTGGCTACGGCCCCTTACCCTCCTGCAATAAATAATATATATTTAAAAATATTTTATAAATATTTTTTCAATTAAAAAATATTATTTTTTATTATTATTATTTGGTCCCGCCCCTTGGCTTTCTATTGGCCGCCTCCTCTTCTCCTAAGGGAGGGGGCCAATGGGAGGGAGTGACGTCTCTCGGGCCCCGCCCCCTTGGCAGCAAACAGGAAGAGCGACCCGGCCGCATGGCTTTCCCCCTTGGCAGCGCCGCTTCCTCCTCCTCAGGATTGCTGCTGCTCCGTCTCGGAGGCGCTCAGGCCCTCAGCGCCAGGGAAGCAAAAGGGGTTTGGGAGGGAGGGAGTGTGTCTGAGAGCGTGAGTGAGTGAGTGAGTGACAGAGAGAGAGAGAGAGAGGAGGGGGACCTGCCCTGGGCACACCTCTCCCCAGCGCAAAGGGAAGATCTCTCTGGCTCTCTCAGACACACACACACACAGCCCCTTCCTTTCTGACCCCTTCATTGGCGTTTCATGTACTGTCTCTTTAATGAGAAGGAGAGAACCGGCCAGCCATAGGAGGGGGGAGAAAAGGAGGGAGGGGGGAATTGAAGGAGAGGGAGCTCAAGGAAAGGCCTCCCACCCCCCTTCCCCCTTTTCCTCCCCCCAGAATTATTTACATTCTTTGCAATTACCTAAGTTTACTTTGAGGACTTGCACTGAATGGAATCAGCCAGGGGTAAACTGGCAGAATGAAAGCACACAGACCTTTCAACTGCAAGGCCATTCAATGCTGATCAATGTGGCCAGTCATATATTCCAGCTCAAAGCAGCGATTGTGGGATTTTCTGCCTTGATATTCTGTATATTTATGCCCCTCGTGCGTTCCATCCATCCCTCCCTCTCCCCTTATTTAAATAATATAATATGTAATTGTATATTTATGCAATGCCGGGGGCGGAGCCGGGGGAGGGGAGGGGCGGAGCCAGGGCTTGGCCCCCCAGGTGATCAGTGACCGGAATTCCGGCCCAAGGTCCGGTAGAAGTTGGGCAGCCCTGGCTGAGAACCACGGCTCGAGATCAGGCCTGGGCAAACCTTCCAACTTGGTGGCTGCATGCTCACACCCCCTGCGGAGAGGACTGGCTGCCTGGTGATGGGTGGAAGGAAGGAAGGGGGGATGAACGGGAGGATGGAAGGAGAAAGAGGAAGAAAAGGAAGGAGGGAGGAGAGACAAAAGGGAATGAAGGAGAAGGAGAGAGGGAAGGAAGGAGGGAAGGAAGGAAGGAAGGAGAAAGAGGGAAGGAAAGAAAAGTGAAGGAGGGAGGGGTGGAAGGAAGGAAGGAAGGGGAAAGAGGGAGGGAAAGAAAGGAACGGGAGAAAAGGAAGGAAGGGAAGATTGAAAGAAGGATGAAAGGGTGGAAGGAAAGAAGAGACAGGGAAGGAAAAAAGGATGAAAGGGTGGAAGAGAAGGAAGTAGGGATGGAGAAAGATGGAGAAAGGGAAAAGAAGGAAGGGAAGGATGGATGGAAGGAGAAAGCGGGAGAGAAGGAAAGAAGGGAGGAAAAGAAGACCAAAGGGAAAGAAGGAAGGGAGGGAAAGAAGGAAGGAAGGAGAAAGAGGGAAGGAAAGAAGGAGGAACGAAAGACAAAAAGGGAGGGAGGGAAGGAGAGATTGAAGGAAGGATGAAAGGGTGGAAGGGAATGGAGGAAGGGAGAAAGAGGAGGGAGGGAGGAAAGAGAAGGAATGAAAGACAAAATGGTAGAAGGAAAGAAGAAGAGACTTAGAGAGGGAAGGAAAAAGAGATGAAAGGGTGGAAGGGATGGAGAAAGATGGAGGAAGGAAAAAGAAGGAAGGGAAGGATAGAAGGAGAAAGCAGGAGAGAGGGAAAGAGGGGAGGAAGAAAAGACCAAAGGGAAAAAGGAAGGAATGGAAGAATCAAGGAAAGAGAGAAGGAGAAAGAGGGAGGGCGAGAAGACAAAGGGGAAGGAAGGTGGAAGGGAATGGAGGGAGAAAGAGAAGAAAAGAAAGACAAAAGGGAAGGAAGAAGGAAGGTGGGGAGAGGGAAGGAAGGAAGGATGAAAGGGCGGGAGGGAAGGAGGAAGGAAAGAAAGAGAGAGAGAGAGAGAAGAAGGATATTTATAATATTTAACCCCACGTTGATTCGCTATTCAAGCACCGTGACTCTTTTGCGCAGGACGTCACCTTCAAGAAGACCAAGCGGCGGGTGAAGAAGATCCGCAAGAAGGAGAAGCCGGTGAAGGCCGCCGACCTCCTTCCCTTGAACGACGAGGGCGGCAACGACCGGGATTTTGGCTCCAGGTAATAATCTATAGCTGGAGAGGCCAAAGTCTCCGTCTTTCATAGAGATTGGGAAGGCCTCAGAGCATGTTGTTGTTGCGCTTCAGACCAGGAAGAAGCCCCCTGACTTTAAACACCACGCGGTTGGGTAGGAAAACAATCCCTTTGTTAATTAAAGATAATTAAAAAGCAGTAAAGTAAAAAAAAGCACTTTAAAGCAGTGTTTCCCAACCTTTTTTGAGCTGCGGCACACTTTTTACATGTACAAAATCCTGGGGCACACCACCAACCAAAATGACACACAATGACACTCTAACACAGTCATACATATAGTTAATGTTTTTTTAAAAAAAATAAATTTTTTATTGAAAGTTTTGGTTACATATGAATAAAAGATAGAAATGGGTTTTTGGGCTAGGAAGGTTAAGGGTCGGGGAGGAAGGAGGGTTAGGGAAGGGGTGAGAATAGGAGGTGCTGGGGTAACGGATTGAACCGGGATCCTGCGAGGAAAACACCGGGCAAGGGTAGTGAGATAAGATAGAAAGAAAAGGGAAAAAAAGAAAAAAAGGGGTGTTCTTGTTGAATTCCATCTTCCAGAGACCCTGGTTTCATTCTGACGTATCTAATACAGTTCTTTTTATTCTTTAAAGTGTCACTTCTTTCTTTCTGTTCGTCTTCTTTAGTTGTATATCCATGTCAGGTCCTCTTGTGTTCCTTGAAACTATTATCTTTTTACTATTATTACTATTATCTCTCCTCAGTTTTTTTTTTTGTTTTGTTTTTTTTCTTTCGACCCTTCAATTAGGTGGTTAGAGTGCCCATGTCCATTAGCTAGTATTTGTCGGTTAGGTAGCTCGTTCTATTCGTTCCTTTTTCCCTGAGGTCGTATCTAACCATTTTCTTTGGGGGATTCTGCTTCTCCTTCATTCGCCTCTGGAGGATCATGTTTCCAGAGGCCATAGCTTATAATCATCACTGCAGGGAGAGGGCATATTTTCTTTAGGTTATCTTTCTCTCTTCGGCTCTCTGTGTCCCCTTGGCTTTTCTTTTTGTTGAAGTGCTTTCCAGTTCCGTTGGTTTTATTCTTCTTTGGGAACTGAGAGGGGTTCCTTTGGAGGACAATGGACATCCTAGTCTTGGTGGACAAGCTGGCAGCTTTCTGTGCACAGCCCCAGCATTGTTAGCTCTCTGAAGGGCTCCAACTGTTCCCCTACTTCTTGTTTTTTGCTTTTGCTCTATATTTTCTCCTCCCTCTCCTTCACCCGCCTTGCATTGCTGGTTCCTTTTCCTTGGCACTATCTTTCCCTCTTCCTTCTTCGTACTCATTCGTCAGCATAGCAGACCCTTCTTCAGTTTGTTCATCTCTCCCCAGTGAGGTTGCTCCTGAACCGCATTCTTGTGCCCCCTAGCATTATTTCCACCTTTTCTAGGATCAGGTCCTGCTTTTGTCCCAGCCTCTGTAACTCTCTCAGAATATCCTTCAGAGACATAGTTGTTTGTCCTGTGTCTGGACTCCTAATCAGAGCTGGCAGTATTATTTAGCGAATGGGCTGCTTGGCTAGATGAAACTTGGCAGGAGAGCAGGATGGGTGCACTGCTCTGTCAAATCCCCCTGCCAACTGATTGCTGCCCTTTCCCTTACTGCCCTTTGCACCAATCAGCCCTCCCCTTTTGCCCGGGCTGATCACTTCTTTCCAGGTGCCCCTGATCGGGGGGGGGGGCGCTTTCTTTTCCCCCTCCTTCGTTTTTGTTTGTTTCTTTCTCCTGCCCTTTCTTCCTCTCTTCTCCTTTTATTTCGTGGTTTTTCCCCTGGGTGCCTCTCCGCTCCGGTCCTCCCCGCTCTAGTCGTCCCGCAAGGCTTCTTCCCTCCTGTCCTTTGCTTCCCTTTTCCTTGGTCAGCGGGTCTCCTTTCCCAGGCGATAGGCTTCCTTACCCCCTCCTTCTCCGGTGTTGGTGGAATGGGCTGGGCAGGCAGTGATTGCGGGCTTGCGCCCGCTTTACTTCCTGCCTCTTCTCCCCCTTGGTGTCCGCTCCCCAATAGAGTCCGGATGTCTTGTTGCCTTCACTTCCGGGCTTTTTCCCGCCTTTCCCGGTGGCTGAGTGGGGATTCCCGCCTAAACATGGAGGTCTTCTTCTTCGAAGAGGCTTCCTCCCGTTCCTCCTAGGTTGTTGTTTGGTCCGCCATTTTGATGCCTGGTAATGTTACTATTATTTTCCCCCCCGTCGGCTCTTATCGTCCCTAATTGTGATGCCGGTGGAAAGGGGAGGAGGGGGGTCGTCGCCGCCCCTTCTCGTGGCTTCTCCTGTCTGTTTTGTGTGGTTGAGCCTCTAAATTTGGGGCTTCTTGGGAGGAGGGGGGGGGGTCCCACCCATTGTTTGGCTTATCTTCTGTCCCCCCTGTCCCGGGTCTCCCCGTTACTCACTTTGCGTTTTCCCTTCCCCGCGTTGTTGGTTTGGGCCGGGCTGGCAGTGAGTGCAGGCGTGAGCCTGCTTCCCTCACCCCGATCTGCTCGCCAGGCTGGGAGGCCACCAGGCTCTCTCCGTCTCCCCCTCTTGAGGAGGGGGCGACTTATAGTGCCAGCGGGGGGGTCCCTGGCTTCGCTGCCTCTTGGCTGATCGGCTCAGCCTGAGGTGGGGGCGCGATTCGCCCTCCGATCGGTGGTTTCGGTTGATGTCTTGAGGAGCTCTCAAGACACCCGTCCTGCCGCCATCTTTGCCCCAGAAACCCCCCTATAGTTAATGTTTTTAAATGTATTTATACACTCAGTGTGAAACCTGGACCTGTTTCCATAAACACAACATAGATATCCTGGCAGGAATGGCAGAGAGGCACAGACTTCCCACACAGAACTCCCATAACCAAGAGAAAATGCTATAAGAGTTTGGTGGGCATTGACCTTGGGTTTTGGAGTTGTAGTTCACCTATATCCCGAGAGCACTGTGGACTCAAACAATGTTGGATCAGGACCAAACTTGGCATGAATACTCAATATGCCCAAATGTGAACACAGATGGAGTTCAGGGGAAATAGACCTTGACATTTGGGAATTGTAGTTGCTGGGATTTATAGTTCCCCTACAGTCAAAGAGCATTCTGAACCCCCCCAATGATAGAACTGGGCCAAACTTCCCACACAGAACCCCCAGGAGGCAAGAGGAGGTCTCTACTTGGGGAAAGGGAGGCGGGCCTTCCCAATGCATGGAGAGGGAGAGACCAAGTAGACAACGGGTGGGGAGGGGGGTGGTTGTAATTTTGTGCCTTCATCGAGGTAGGTTTCTTAAGGTTTTGATACTTCAACACACTAGACTCTCCCCCCCCCTTTCCCGGAGGTTCCAATTTCCCACAGCACACCTGATGATCGCTCACGGCACACTAGTGTGCCCCGGCACACTGGTTGGGAAACACTGCTTTAAAGAAATAGGTAAACAAAGGCACGGATCTTTCCAAGCAAAGCTTCCAAGAAACAAGGACGAGAACTGGACTCGATTCCAAACGATGCTTCACCTGACTACATCACTTGTCCTTGGGACTTTTATCTCCTCGTTAAGTTACCGTATATACTTGAGTACAAGCCCAACCGAATATAAGCCAAGGCACCTAATTTTACCACAAAAATCTGGGAAAACATGTTTATTTATTTACTTATTATTTCAACTTATATCCCACCCTTCCCAAAAAGGCTCAGGGCTGTTCACAGCAATGAACAACAAAACACAACATACTTGAAAACATAGTAACAACAGATTAAGACCAGAATCGGGGTTACAGCTTAGAGATTGAACGCCTGTCAGAAGAGGTTGGTCTTGCAGGCCCTCCGAAAAGCCTGTCGATCAGTTATTGCTTGTGCCTCCTCCGGGAGGGCGTTCCAGAGGGTAGGCGCCGCTACCGAAAAAGTGCGCTGCCGCGTCGATGACAAGCATGGTAGACATGGGGCTTGGGGGTACTGCTCTGCAGTGGCTCCAATCCTTCCTGGAAGGTCGTACCCAGAAGGTGTCATTGGGTGACACCTGTTCGACCCCACAACCGTTGTCGTGTGGAGTCCCTCAGGGTTCACTACTGTCCCCGATGTTATTCAACATCTACATGAAACCGCTGGGAGAGATCGTTCGGAGTTTCGGAGTAAGGTGTTATCTCTACGCAGATGACGTCCAGATCTGTCACTCCTTCCCACCTGTCACCAAGGAGGCTGTCCAGACCTTGAACCGGTGCCTGGCCGCTGTGTCGGACTGGATGAGGGCTAGCAAATTGAAACTAAATCCAGACAAGACAGAGGTCCTCCTGGTCAGTCGAAGGCCGAACAGGGCATAGGGTTACAGCCTGTGTTGGATGGGGTCACACTCCCTGAAGACGCAGGTTCGCAGCTTGGGAGAGATCCTGGATTCATTGCTGAGCCTGGAACCCCAGGTCTCAGCGGTGGCCAGGGGAGCTTTTGCACAGTTAAGACTCGTGCGCCAGCTGCGCCTGTACCTTGGGAAGTCTGATCTGGCTACGGTCGCCCACGCTCTGGTCACATCCCGAATAGATTACTGCAATGCACTCTACGTGGGGCTGCCTTTGAAGACAGTTCGAAACTGCAATTAGTCCAGCGGGCGGCAGCCAGATTGCTAACGGGAGCTACATACAGGAGCATACCACCCCTGCTGTGCCAGCTCCACTGGCTGCCTGTCCACTTCCGAGCTCAATTCAAAGTGCTGGTTTTGACCTTTAAAGCTCTATACGGTTCTGGCCCAGCTTACTTGTCCGAACGCATCAGCCGCTATGTCCCACCTCGTAATCTAAGATCATCCGGGGAGGCCCTGCTCTCGCTCCCGCCTACGTCTCAGATGAGGCTGGTGGGGACGAGGGACAGGGCCTTCTCGGTGGTGGCTCCCCGCCTGTGGAATGCGCTTCCTATTGATGTACGATCCACCACATCCCTCCTGGCCTTCAGGAAAAAAGTAAAATCCTGGCTGTGGGACCAGGCATTCGTACACCAGCACAAGGCAGCATTTTAGATTGGTTTTAAATGGAAGTGGGTGATTATGGCCAATGTTTTTATGGACTGAACATTGTTTTAATCTGGAATGAATGCGTATGGTGCTAATGTAGTTGTATTTTAATGTATTTTGAATGTATTTTAATTGTTGAAGTGTTTTGGGGTTTATATTGTTATTATGTGGGCATCGAATTGCGCCGTACTGTAAGCCGCTCTGAGTCCCCCCTCCCTCGGGGGTTGAGAAGAGCGGGGTAAAATCCCGAAAGAAAAGCAGCAGATCTTAAGTGATGGAACGTCCAGTAGGTTTTGGTCCATGGACCGTAGTGGTCTCTGGGGAACGTGCAGGGAGAGGCGGTCCTTCGGGTACACTGGCCCCAGTCTATGCAAGGCCTTCAAGGTAAACACCAGCACTTTGGAGGCAATCCGGTGCTCAATAGGGAGCCAGTGCAAGCGCTGGAGGACTGGCGTGATGTGGCATCTTAGTGTCACTCCAGCCAGCAGTCGAGCCGCAGCGTTTTGCACCATCTTCAGTTTCCGGATTACCGACGGAGGAAGGCCAATGAAAAGGGCGTTACAGTAGTCCAGTCTCGAGATGACCGTGGCCTGGATTATTGTGGCCAGATCATCACCGGAGAGAGAGGTAGGGTGCCAGCCGCCTTGCCTGGCGCAGGTGGAAAAACGCTGCTCTGCTCACGGTGGACACCTGAGCCTCCATCATCAGCAGAGGGCCCAGTTGGACCCCCGGGCTTTTAACCAGGGCCGATGGGCTCACCACCTCACCGTCCATTATTGGCAGACAGAGCTCCCCCCCCCCCCCCGCCCGGGGCGACCCAGCCACAGGATCTCCGTCTTCGACGGGTTCACCCTCAACCTGTTGGCCCGTAGCCACCCAGTCACGGCTTCAAGGCACAGGTGGAAATAATCAGGTACAGAGTCCGGCCGGCCTTCCATCCTCAGCACCAGCTGGGTGTCATCTGCGTACTGGTGACACTCCAGACCGAAACTACGAGCCAGTTGGGCCAGTGGACGCATGTAGATGTTAAATAACAGAGGGGAGAGGGTAGCCCCTTGGGGGACCCCATACTCAAGGGGGACCCTTTCCGAGACCACCTCTCCACCCACTGTCCCCGATCTTGGAGAAAGGAGGCCACCCATTTAAGGGCGGACCCCCTCACTCCCGTCACGGCTAAACGGTGGATCAATAGAGAATGGTCAACTGTGTCAAATGCTGCCGTGAGGTCCAATAACACGAGCAGCGCTGACCCGCCTTGGTCCAACTGGCAGCGCAGCTGGTCTGTGATAGAGGCATCAGTAGGTTAAATGCTTTTGAATATTTACAAAAAACTGTAATTTAAGAGAAGACTGTCCAACTCTGATGAAACCATTATTCTCACCTTCTTCAATGTAAATGTGCTTGCGTATCCTTCCAATAATAATAAAGAGAGTAAAATAATAAATGTAATAAAACAATCATAAATACAGAAAAATAATAATAGAGTAAAATAATGTAAATATAATAATAAATAGAGTAACATAATAAATGTAATAAAATAATACTAATAGCAGAGTAAAATAATAAATAACCTTGACTCAAGTATAAGCCGAGGGGAGCTTTTACAGCCTAAAAAAGAGTTTGAAAAACTAGGCTGATACTCTAGCCCAGTGTTTCCCAACCTTTTTTGAGCCGCGGCACACTTTTTACATTTGCAAAATCCCGGGGCACACCACCAACCAAAATGACACAAAATGACACTCTAACACAGTCATACATATAGTTAATATGTTTTTAAATGTATTTATACACTCAGTGTGAAACCTGGGCCTGAACAGGAGAGTTGATACACAGTCACATGAAAGGCTATCACATCCAGCCAATGCCAAATGTAGTAATAATTGGTAAACATAAACACGAAACGTACCTGGTCCTCAGGAAGCCGGCGGGAAAGAGAGCAGCGAGACAGAAGCACACTCTGAGGCAGAGAGTTCCACTGCTGAACAGCTCTCACAGTCAGGAGGTTCTTCCTAATGTTCACCCTCCTACACAGACATGCTTCCCTGTGATGTTTGCTTTTCTGCCTGCACTGTTGTGCGCGCTCTCTCTCTCTCTCGATAATGTTGATTTGTGGGAATAACAACTCCAAAGGCGCCCCGGATGGCGAGGCCATGTGGGGAGCCTTGGAGCTCGGCCTTCGTCCCCTCTGAAGCCGGAAGGGATGAAAGGCGACCTCCAAAGGCGCCTCGGACGGCGAGGCCATGCGGGGAGCCTTGGAGCTCGCCATTCATCCCCTCCGAAGCCGGAAGGGACGAAAGGCGACCTCCAAAGGTGCCCTGGGCGGCGAGGCCATGCGGCGCGGGAGTTTGAGCTCGCCCTTCGCCCCTCCGAAGCTGGAAGGACGAAAGGCGACCTCCAAAGGTGCCCTGGGCGGCGAGGCCATGCGGGGAGCCTTGGAGCTCGCCCTTCGCCCCTCCGAAGCTGGAAGGGACGAAAGGGACCTCAAAGGTGCCCTGGGGCGCGAAGGCCTCTGACCTGGGCGGCGAGGCCATGCGGGAGGTGCCCTTCGCCCCCTCCGCTGGAAGGGACGAAAGGCGACCTCCAAAGGTGCCCTGGGCGGCGAGGCCATGCGGGGGAGCCTTGGGCCGCCCTTCGCCCCCTCCGAAGCTGGAAGGGACGAAAGGCGACCTCCAAAGGTGCCCTGGGCGGCGAGGCCATGCGGGGAGCCTTGGAGCTCGCCCTTCGCCCCCTCCGAAGCTGGAAGGGACGAAAGGAGACCTCCAAAGGTGCCCTGCCCTGGGCGGCGCGCCCGGCCATGGAAGGGATGAGCCTGGGCGGCGAGGCCATGCTCGCCCGCCCTTCGCCCTCCGAAGCTCCGACCTCCAAGGTGCCCTGGGCGGCGAGCTGGAAGGGCCCCCGAAAGGCGACCTCCAAAGGTGCCCTGGGCGGCGAGGCCATGCGGGGAGCCTTGGAGCTCGCCCTTCGCCCCCTCCGAAGCTGGAAGGGACGAAAGGCGACCTCCAAAGGTGCCCTGGGCGGCGAGGCCATGCGGGGAGCCTTGGAGCTCGCCCTTCGCCCCCTCCGAAGCTGGAAGGGACGAAAGGCGACCTCCAAAGGTGCCCTGGGCGGCGAGGCCATGCGGGAGTTTGGAGCTCGCCCTTCGCCCCTCCGAAGCTGGAAGGGACGAAAGGCGACCTCAAAAGGTGCCCTGGGGCGAGAGGCCATGAGCTCGCGCTGGAAGGGACGAAAGGCGACCTCCAAAGGTGCCCTGCCGAGGCCATGCGGGAGCCTGAGCTCGCCCGCCCCCGAAGCTGGAAGGGACGAAAGGCGACCTCCAAAGGTGCCCTGGGCGGCGAGGCCATGCGGGAGCCTTGAGCTCGCCCTTCGCCCCCTCCAAAGGTGCCCTGGAAGGGACGAGCCGACCTCGCCCCCTCCGAAGCTGGAAGGGACGGTGCCCTGGGCGGCGAGGCCATGCGGGGAGCCTGGGCCGCCCTTCGCCCCTCCGAAGCTGGAAGGGACGAAAGGCGACCTCAAAGGTGCCCTGGGCGGCGAGGCCATGCGGGAGCCTTGGAAGCCGCCCTCCGCCCTGGGCGGCGAGGCCATGCTGGAAGGGACGAAAGGCGACCTCAAAAGGTGCCCTGGGCGGCGAGGCCATGCGGGAGCCTTGAGCTCGCCCTTCGCCCCTCCGAAGCTGGAAGGGACGAAAGGCGACCTCCAAAGGTGCCCTGGACGGCGAGGCCATGCGGGAGCCTTGGGGCCCTTCGCCCCCGAAGCTGGAAGGGACTCGCCCCAAAGGTTCGCCCCCCCCTGGAAGCTGGAAGGGACGAAAGGCGACCTCCAAAGGTGCCCTGGACGGCGAGGCCATGCGGGGAGCCTTGGAGCTCGCCATTCGCCCCCTCCGAAGCCGGAAGGGATGAAAGGCAACCTCCAAAAGCGCCCCGGACGGCGAGGCCATGCGGGGAGCCTTGGAGCTCGCCCTTCGCCCCCTCCGAAGCTGGAAGGGACGAAAGGCGACCTCCAAAGGCGCCCCAGACGGTGAGGCCATGCGGGGAGCCTTGGAGCTCGCCATTCGCCCCCTCCGAAGCCGGAAGGGATGAAAGGCGACCTCCAAAGGCGCCCCGGACGGCGAGGCCATGCGGGGAGCCTTGGAGCCCGCCCTTCGGCCCCCTCCGAAGCCCCAACTTTACGGTAACTCCTTGGGCAGGGAGGGGCTTGTAGCCTGGCATCTGGCCCCGCCCCGCCCACGGAGTTGCTTGGAAGCGGCCCTGGGTCGTGGAAAACAGCAGGAGGGGGAAGAAAGGGGGGGGGAGAAGGTTTTCCGCGGCACACCAGCTGATCGCTCATGGAACGGTAGTGTGTGGTTGGGAAACACTGCTCTTGTATATACAGTATGTCCCAAGCGCTCAGAAATTGGTTTCGCTTTAGCTTAGAGTCTCTTGTCTTTCTCTCTCTGATCCGGGCAGAACGCTGAAGCCGCTGTTCGGCTTTTCTGTTTTGACTGATTTCCTCCCGCCTATCTGTTTGCTCATTAATTTCTGCAGCTGGTCCGGGTGCCGAGCTGTTCTCAAGCCCCAAATCCTGGGAACTCTCTGATAGGGAGCAGACCATCATCCCCACACCCATCATCCCCACACCCTTCAGGGGCATTCCCATGGGAAACTACACTTTGAACAGGGATCATTATCATTGCCATCTTGAAACTCATTGTCATCACTCCCCACATCTAAAGCACCCTGGTCCTTAAACACAACCACAGGCTCAGGGACGGTCTTGCCATTAGGTGAACTACGTGACCGCGTAGGGCGCCATCTTGGAGGCGATAGCGTGGGGCGCCGCATCGCCGCATCTCCGTGCTGCTGCCGCGCTGCGCCTACAGGCGCTTCTGGGCATGCGCGGAGGTTTTGCGCGCATGCCCAGTGCCTACGAAAATCTCAGCGCACATGCGCTGTGTCTACAGAGCTCAAGTGAACTCCGTAGACACAGCGCATGCACGCGGAGATTTCCGCGTGCACGCGCAATGCCTACGGAGCTCACTTGAGCTCTGTAGACACAGCGCATGCGCACGAAAATCTCCACGCACATGCGCTGTGTTTACAGAGCTCAAGTGAAGTCCGTAGACACAGCGCATGCGCGCGGAGGTTTTGTGCGCATGCCCAGTGCCTACGGAGGTCCACTTGAGCTCCGTAGGCACAGCGCATGCGCGCGAAAATCTCCGCGCACATGCGCTATGTCTACAGAGCTCAAGTGAACTCCGTAGGCACAACGCATGCGCGCGAAAATCTCCGCGCACATGCGCTGTGTCTACAGAGCTCAAGTGAACTCCGTAGGCACAGCGCATGCGCGCGGAGATTTTTGCGCGCATGCGCAGTGCCTACGGAGCACAAGTGGAACTCCGTAGGCACTGGGCATGTGTGCTGAACCTCCGCGCATCCCCAGAAGCACCTGTAGGCGCAGCGTGGCAGCAACACGGAGATACGGGCGGCGCGCTTGGGAGCCGCGGGGGGGGGGGGGGGCCAAAATAATGTTCGCTTACCCTCCCGGGAGAGCTCGGACCGCCCCTGCACAGGCTGATGGACTCCTATCCCTTTGTGTATGCCTCTCTCTTGCTCGGACTCCCATCTCCGTGTGCGTTGCTCTCTAATGTTCCCAGGATCCGAGGCCGGGGGAGGAGGAGGGTGGTACAGGAAGAGGAAGAGGAAGAAGACGAGGAAGAGAGGTACGGGTACGCTCGGAACGGAGCCGCAGAGGAAGTGGCCCCTTCGGACGACCTCCGAGTTGAGAGAATGGAGATCAGCAGCGACGAAGGTGAGGAGGAGGAGGAGGCAGCAAAGGCAAGAAGAGTCTTGTTGTCCGGGCTCTCTTTACCTTTTGTGTAACCTTGACTTCCTCCCTGCAGACGACACCTTCCGGGGCGCCGATTCTCCGACCGTTTTGGAGGAAGACGAAGCCGAGCAGGAGCTGCAGAAACAGCTGGAGAAAGGGAGGAAACTGAGGCAGATCCAGCAGCTGAAGGACAGCGGGGAAAAGGTGCTATTACGGGTGCATTGTTGTTGTGTTCGGGCATCAAATGCTTGCCTTTTATGTTTGGAATCCGCCCAGAGTCCCTTCGGGCAGATAGAGCGGAATATAAATACATAATAATAATAATAATAATATTTATTTATTTATTATTGAGGCTTCTATGCCGCCGACTCCCGGGGGCTCGCGGCGGCTCACAAGAGCCAATGGCACAATAAACAAGAAATTAAAAACATAAAACCAATTAAAACAGCAGCAAACAGCAATAAAACAACAGAGCAGCAGCAGGTGCAGCAGCGTGGTACTTAAAGCGCGGGACCTACTCTCCGAAGGCCTGCCTAAACAGATGGGTTTTGCAGGCCCGTCTGAACGGGAGTAGGTCCCTCAGGGCCCTGGTTTCGGCCGGGAGGGCGTTCCACAGCGTGGGGGCTATGACGGAGAACGCCCTCCGGCGGGTAGATGTCAGGTGTGCCAACTTTGTTGATGGTATTTCCAGGAAGTTGGCATCCTCAGACCGTAGTGATCTCGAAGGGCAATATGGAGTGAGGCGGTCCCTCAGATACGCTGGCCCCAGGCCGTGAATGGCCTTAAAGGTAAGGACCAGCACTTTGAAGGCGATCCGGTGCTCAATAGGCAGCCAGTGCAGATCCTGCAAGACGGGTGTTATACGGCAACCTGCTGGGGTGCCAGACAGGAGCCGGGCGGCAGTGTTCTGCACCAGCTTGAGCTTCCGGATCGACGACAGAGGAAGGCCAACGTGAAGCGCGTTACAGTAATCTAGCCTTGAGATGACCGTGGCTTGGATCACCGTGGCCAGGTCGTTCGGGAGAGGTAGGGGGCCAGCCTCCTTGCCTGGTGGAGGTGGAAAAAGCAGCCTTGCTGACCGCAGAGACCTGGGCCTCCATGGTCAGCTGGGAGTCCAAATGGACCCCCAGGCTCTTCACAGACGACGCTGGGTGTAGCGCCGCACCGTCCAGTGTCGTAAGCCGGGCACCCACCCCACCCGGGCGACCCAGCCACAAGATCTCCATCTTTGCTGGATTCACCCTGAACCTACTGGCTCGCAGCCATCCAGTAACGGCTTCGAGGCAATGCTGGAAATTATCGGGGACGGACTCCGGCCTGCCCTCCATCCTCAGAATGAGCTGGGTGTCATCAGCGTACTGGTGACAAACCAGCCCATAACTCCGCACCAGCTGTGCAAGCGGCTGCATGTAGATGTTAAATAACAGAGGGGAGAGGATGGCCCCCTGAGGAACCCCACAAACTAATGGGGAGCCCTCAGAGACCACCTCGCCCCTCCTCACACGCTGAGACCGCTGGTGGAGGAAGGAGGTCAGCCATTTAAGGGCTGTCCCCTCACTCCAGCCATGGCCAGGCGGTGGGTCAAAAGATTGTGGTCGACCGTGTCAAACGCTGCCGTGAGGTCCAATAACACGAGCAGTGCAGACCCGCCTTGGTCGAGCTGGCAGCGGAGTTGGTCTGTGATGGAGACCAGGAAATAATACTTATTTTTACTGTTATTATGTGTATTGTCGCAATACAGAGAGCCTTAAAGAGCTAGACTCGTAGTTAACAAAAGATTATGTGGTTGAATTTTTAATTGCGCTTCACTGCGGGGTCCCTCAGGGGGCAACCCTCTCCCCTCTGTTATTTAACATCTACATGCGACCACTCGCTCAGCTGGTGCGCAGCTTTGGGCTTGGGTGCCACCAGTACGCTGATGACACCCACTCATTCTGAGGATGGAAGGCCGGCCCGAATCCGTACCCGATAATTTCCATCGTTGCCTTGAGGCCGTTACTGGATGGCTGCGAGCCAGTGGGGTGAAGGTCAATCCGGCTAAGACGGGGATCCTGTGGCTCAGTCGCCCGGGCGGTAGGGAGATCCAGCTTCCCACCCTGGACGGCGCAACGTTATGTCCGTCGTCATCTATTAAAAGTCTTGGTGTCACTCTGGACTCTCAACTGACGATGGAGACACATACGGTATCTCCCCGTCAGTAGAGGAGCGTTCTTCCATCTTCGCCAGGCGAGGAAGTTGGCCCCCTACTTGTCCCGCCGTGACTTAGCCACAGTGATCCAAGCTACGGTCATCTCAAGACTGGACTACTGTAACGCTCTTTACATTGGCCTGCCTTTGTCGGTGATCCGGAAACTGAAACTGGTGCAGAACGCAGCGGCTCGGCTCTTGGCAGGCGCCTCTATGAGCAGCCACGTAACACCCATCTTGCGCGAGCTGCACTGGTTGCCGGTGGAATGCCGGATCACCTTCAAGGTGCTGGGATTGACCTTCAAGGCCTTGAATGGTCTGGGGCCAGTGTACCTCAGGGACCGCCTCATCCCATACTGTCCCGCTAGACCAGTGGTTCTCAACCTTCCTAATGACACGACCCCTTAATACAGTTCCTCCTGTTGTGGTGGCCCCCTATCATAAAATTATTTCAATGCTACTTCAAACTGTAATTTTGCTACTGTTATGAAGTGTAATGTAAATATCTGATATGCAGGATGTATTTTCATTCAAATTTGGCACACATTTATTTATTTTATTTATTTAAAATTTTGAACCCTGACCTTCTCACATCTATAGAGGGACTCAGCCCAGCAAAAATTCAATGCTACACAAATTAAAACCTGTTACAACAACATTACTAAAAACTTAAACAGAAATTACATACATACAAATTACATACATACATACATACAAATACCCGATACACCCAAATTTGAACAATGGTGTGAGGGGGGAGTTGTAGTTACTGGGATTTATAGTTCAATCCACAATCAAAGAGCATTCTGAACTCCACCAATGATGAAATCAAAACCAAACTTGGGACACAGAACTCCCATGACTAACAGAAAATACTGGAAGGGTTTGGTGGGCATTGACCTTAAGTTTTGGGGTTGTAGTTCACCTACATCCCGAGAGCACTGTCAACTCAAAACAATGATGGATCTGGACCAAACTTGGCATGAATATCAACATGCCCAAATGTGAACTCCGGCGGAGTTTTGGGAAAATAGACCTTGACATTTGGGACTTGTAGTTGCTGGGATTTATAGTTCACCTACAATCAAAGAACCATTTGAACCCCTACCAAAGAATTTGGCCAAACTTCCCACACAGAATCCCCCCCCAACAGAAAATGTTGTGTTTTCTGATGGTCTTTGGCGACCCTCTGATACCTCTTCGATCCAGGGGTCCCGACCCCCAGAAATTTATTTATTTTTATGATGATCTTGTATTCCGCTCCTCCCTACAGGCTGACATAACCAACACTAATAGGCATCATGTCACAGACATGGGGCCCTACAATAAAAAGAATAAAACACATTAAAACGCACAATTTGACACATTTCGAGGGTAGTGAGAAACACAATTTGAGAAACACTGCGCTAGACTGTTGCGCTCGGAGACAGGAAACCTTTTAGAGATCCCAAATGCTAAGAAGTTCCACCTCACGGCTACTCGGAGGAGGGCCTTTTCGGTCATAGCCCCCATTTTATGGAACGCATTGCCTTCCGAGACTCGCGCCCTCTCAGGCTTGCTGGCATTCCGGAAGGCATGCAAGACACTCCTGTTCCAACAGGCATTTGGCTGCTAAATCTGGCAATCTTGGGCAACACCATCTGCCTCCTATTTTAACTGCTGTTTTAATCTTGTATTTTACTGTTTATTATTATTGTCATGCGGTGTCTTATCCTGCTTTATGTGTGATTTGGCTGTTGTGAGTCGCCCCGAGCCGAACGGGAGTGGCGACTGATAAGTCCAAATAAATAAATAATATAAGATATATAATTATAATATCATATTATTAGTAGTAGTAGTATTATATTGTATTACATTATAATATCAATATTATATGTATATACTAGGCATGGTTTAGAACCCAAAAATAGGGAATCAAAAATCTAATGGGGGGGGGAGATTTTTTTTTGGATTAGTAATGGAAAGACTTACAAAAAAATTTCCAAAAATTTCTAAAATGTAACGTAATTACTAACAAAATTCGTTAGTGGTTCGTATGCCAGCGCATGCGCATTCCAGATGGTTTTGGCCTACAACTCCCAGAATTCCTAACAGCTGGTAAATTGGCTGGGATTTCTGGGAGTTGTAGGCCAAAACTTGAATAAATCACACTGAATTCTAGATGGGACTCTCCAAATAGGAAGGAGGGAGCGAAGGAGGGAGGGAGGGAGCGGGTATTCTATTCTTGGAAGCAGCAAAAGAAAAGGAGGAGGAGCCCCCCCCCTCGCTCCTCGCTGCCTCTCTCTCACCCCGATCCTGAGGGAGCGAGGGCCCAAGTTTGCCCAGGCTGAGAGGAAAAGGAAGAGGCCTGAGGCTGTGAGGAATGGTGGGAGTTGAAGTCCAAAACACCTGGAGGGCTGAAGTTGGCCCCTCATGAAGCCTCTTCAAGGCTTTAGATCCTGGCAGGCAGAAGGGGCAGGGAGGGCCCGTCCACTCCTCTTGCCCTGCCAGGATCTAAAGCGCATCAAGGCTTGGCACGCTTTAGATCCTGTGAGAAACCAACCTGATGTATAATAGAATGAATGCTAACTTATAGAGTAAGTGCCTAAATATTGTAAGTAATCCAACTGGTCATATACCTACATTCCATGCACATGCAATAATACAGCAGTAATCACAATGGGTATAAGAAGAGGTAAAATTCAAACCGAAGTACTCTGACTCTGGTCCCTCCTCAAGCGGTGCAAACTGCAAACGGCTCTTCTCTATGAGCCTGGGATTCTGCAGCAAATCCTCCCCCAGATAATATGTATGTGCACGCAGGCAGCAAACGCTGTGCCCGGGCTTTTGGCTTTTCCCGGGCTCATAGAGAAGAGCCGTTTGCAGTTTTCACCGCTTGAGGAGGGACCACAGTCAGAATACTTCGGTTTGAATGTTACCTCTTCTTATACCCATTGTTATTACTGCTGTATTATTGCATGTGCATGGAATGTAGGTATATGACCAGTTGGATTACTTATAATATTAGGCACTTACTCTATAAGTTAGCATTCATTCTATTATACATTAGGTTGGTTTCTCACGTGTTGTGTGCAACTACCCCAACACTCTTTGATGCTTTAGATCCTGGCAGGCAGGAGGGGCAGGGAAGCCTGGAAAAATGTAAACAGAGAGGTTTACTCAGAAGTAAATCCACAAAGGAGGGCCCTTCATCCAAAGTGCCCTCCTTTGCGGATTTACTCATGAGTAAACCTCTCTGTTTACTTCCTTTGCAGATTTACTTCTGAATAAACCTCTCTGTTTACATTTTTTCCAGGCTTCCAGCCGAAAGAAGGAGCGAGTTTAGGGCTTGCCTTGCCATAATACTTATTGGCAAGGGAGGCGGGAGGGTGGTGAGAGAGAAGGAGGGTGCCCCCCTTTCTTCCGAATCATTTAATTTTCATAACTTTTTTCTCATGCCTAGTATATACAATATATTATATATAATAATAATAATACCAAGGAGAAGGTAATTTTCCTGTCCCTCCGTATCAGTTGTTTTGCCATAGGTCTGTATCAGTGCCATCTGAGGCCAATAAGACGCTTTCCTTGAATCCTTGGTACTCTCGTGTCGTCTCGTAACTCAGAGCTAGCTTGTAACTTGAAGCAAAAAAACCCTCGCAAGTTGGGTCACTCATAAGTCGAGGTTTCAGTGTATCTATATTTCCCTTGAATGGCTTTGCCCAGAAGTGGACATTCAAAGCTTTCCCTCAATCCGGAACTCTCCTGCATCCGTCTTTCAGGTCATAGAAATAGTGAAAAAGCTGGACACTGGCCGAAGCCAGGAGGACGACGAGGAGCTGGAGAAGAAAGGCGCCATCGTCTTCAACGCCACGTCCGAGTTCTGCCGGACGCTGGGCGAGATCCCCACCTACGGCTTGGCCGGGAACCGCGAGGACCAGGAGGAGCTCATGGTGAGGAGGAGGATCAAGCACAGCTTCCGTATTTAATGTGTTGTTGAAGGCTTTTGTGGCCGGGGTTGCTGTGAGTTTCTCAGGCTGCATGTCCCTGTTCCAGCAGCATTTTCTCCTGACGTCTTGCATGCATCTGTGGCTGGCAACTAAAGAGGTTTTGTTGGTAGTGAGGCAAGTGGAGTGTGTATCTATCTGCGGGAGAAAGAATCCTCGCCTGTTGAAGCAAGGGTGGATATTGCAATGAGCAGGCCTGAATAGCATTGAATACCCATGACGTTTGCAAAGTCAGTCAGTGAGGGTCTCTGCATAGAGGTCGCAAGTGGCGCGTATATATCCCTGTGGAATAATGTCCAGGGTGGGAGGACGAACCCTTGTCTGTTGAAGCAAGTGTGGGTGTTGCAATTAGCAAACATTGAATACCCATGACGTTTGCAAAGTCAGTCAGTGAGGGTCTCTGCATAGAGGTCGCAAGTGGCGCGTATATATCCCTGTGGAATAATGTCCAGGGTGGGAGGATGAACCCTTGTCTGTTGAAGCAAGTGTTGATGTTGCAGTTAGCCAGCTTGACTAGCGTTGAGTAGCCACAAAGTTTGCAATTTACATAGAGGTAGCCTAGCCTGTGTTGCCTGGAGGCGCCCTCTGTTTGGGAGGGGTTCACTTCCATATAGAGTTGCCGCCTCGTAAAGGACCGGCAGCCTTCCATCCTGCAGGGGATCCCATCGACTGTTGCGCGTGATGTTTGAAAGAGAAACACGCATCGATCTGCTTGCCCAGGGGCGGTAAACCTACGGCCCGCGGGCCAGATCCAGCCCGGCAGCCGATTCTGTCTGGCCCGGGAGAAGGGTGTCAGGGGCGGGGTCAAGAGGAAGGGGTACTGCTGCTGCCATCCGATCGCGGGCTCTGTGGGGCCTGTGTCGGCAGACAGGCCAGACAAGCGGCGGCTTTGCCATCCCTGGAGGCGATCTGGGCCTGCAGCGGGAGCACTCTGCGACCTGCGGGGGGTGATCGCCATGGCGACAGAAGACTTGGATTGTCTTCCGGGTCGCCAGGGCGATGAGCCGCCGCAGATTGCCTACTGCCCCTGCAGGCCTGGATCGCTTCCAGGGATGGCAGGCACTCCAAAGCCGCCGCTCCTCCGGCCTGTCTGCCAACACACGCCCCATAGAGCCTGCGATCGGATGGCGGCAGCGGCACCCCCTTCCTCTTGGCCCTGCAGGGCAATCAGCTGGGGCAAGAGCGGGAGGAGGCCTGCAGCCTCCGATCACCTGCTGCTATGCTCTGCTCTGCTGCTGCGGCGGCTGGGTCCGCTTTGCCATCTTCTGGGCTGGGGTCATTGGGTCATTCCGTCTTGGGATCCTTCCTCTCTTGAGGATGTCAGCCTCCATCTTGGTTCGCACCTTGTCTTCTTGAATTTAATTTAATTTAATTTTAGTGGTTTTTATTATTATTTTATAATAATTTTATTATAATATAATAAATAATATAATGTAATATTATATTATAATTTCAATATATTATAATGTCTATATATATACTATAATAATTATGATATTAATACTAATAATATATGATTATTTCTTGGTATATGAATATGTTAATATTAATACTGTGTAATATATAGTAAATAAATAAATAATATAGATTAGAATGTAGTTCAGCCTTTAGGTGCGGCCCTCCGTAATATTTTTTGGCTCTCGTGTGGCCCCTTGGAAAAAAAATTGCCCACCCCTGTGCTTGTTTCTCGCAGGATTTCGAGCGGGACGACGAGCGGTCAGCCAACGGGGGCTCCGATTCGGACGGCGAGGAGAACATTGGCTGGAGCACGGTCAACTTGGATGAGGAGAAGCAGCAACAAGACGTATGTTTGGAATTATATGCAAATGCTTTTCTGCTGAGTCTCCTTCGGGAGAGATAAAGCGGAGTGTAAATACATGCAATAATAACCCGCTTGCGTCCCCAGCGGTGCCCAGGTTGTTTGGGGAAATAAGGCATCGTTTGTTTTGGGGTGTTAGGTAATATTATTTAGTTCGTACCACTGTTTAGTAGGGAAAAGGCCAGGTTTTGATATCATTTTTATGAATGCTCCCATTAGAAAATGCATAAGGATTTGGGTGAACTACAATTCCCAGAATCGTGAGTCAATCCTCCCCAAAGGCACTGTAGGCACAGTTGGCCATGTTGGGTCTGTGTGCCAAGTTTAGTCCGGATCTGTCGTCGGCTGGGTTCAGTGCCCTCTGTATGCAGGTGAACTACAACTCCCAAAATCAAGGTCAATCCCCCCCCCCCCCACACACACACCGCAGTATGTTCTGTTCATCATGGGCCTTCTCTGTACCAAGTTTGATACCAGTCCATTGTTGGTGGGGGTCACAGTTTTTCTGGAAGCAGGAGAACTACAACTCCCAAGGGCAACAACACCCAAACTCTGCCTGTATTCACAGTTCAGTGTCATGAGCCTCTGTGCCAAGTTTGTCCAGATTGGTTATTAATGGGATTCAGAGTGCTCTGGGTGAACTACAACTCCCACGCGGGTGGGTCATTCCCTCCAGTATGTTTCGTTGGCCATCAGGGTTCTGTATGCCACATGTGATCCAGATCCACCGTTGGGGGCTTCCAGGTCAACTGTTGGGAGTGCTCTGGATACAGGGTGAACTACAACTCCCACGCGGGTGGGTCATTCCCTCCCCAAACCCCCTCCAGTATGTTTCGTTGGCCATAAGGGATCTGTTTGCCACGTGGGTTCCAGATCCACCTTTCGGGGCTTCCAGGTCAATTGTTGGGAGTTCTCCAGATACAGGGTGAACTACAACTCCCACGCGGGTGGGTCATTCCCTCCCCAACCCCCCTCCAGTATGTTTCTTTGGCCATCAGGGATCTGTATGCCATGTGGGTTCAGATCCACCTTTGGGGGCTTCAGGTCAATCGTTGGGAGTTCTCTGGATACAGGGTGAACTACAACTCCCACGCGGGTGGGTCATTCCCTCCCAAACCCCCCTCCAGTATGTTTCTTTGGCCATCAGGGATCTGTATGCCACGTGGGTTCCAGATCCACCGTTGGGGGCTTCCAGGTCAATCGTTGGGAGTTCTCTGGATACAGGGTGAACTACAACTCCCACGCGGGTGGGTCATTCCCTCCCCAACCCCCCTCCAGTATGTTTCTTTGGCCATCAGGGATCTGTATGCCATGTGGGTTCCAGATCCACCGTTGGGGGCTTCCAGGTCAATTGTTGGGAGTTCTCCGGATACAGGGTGAACTACAACTCCCACATGGGTTTGTCAGGCAGTGGGCGGGGTCATGCAAATTCCACAACAACGGAGAGAGAAAGGAACACTGGGATGCCTGTGGTGGAGGAAACACAGGAAATCTAGGGTGGAATGGTCCCCCTCTGAAAGCCTCCACTTGGGTGTTGGGCAGTCATGCAAATTCCATGCCAGTGGCGAGAGAAAGGAATTATGGGATGTGGCGCTCACTATAGCCTGCGGTGTGCTTGGAGGGAGGGCCATTGGTGTCTCTCGAATGGGCCAGATCCGGTAACTCTTTGTGGAAGCAGAAGTCTGTCTGTGTAAGCAACATACACTCCCATATTGTACTATGCCAGTGTACTGTAATATTAGTATTATTATTAGTAATATTACATGTAATATGAAATATATAATTATTATATTGCATTATTAGTATAATAATAATAATAATCCATTCCATCTTGCAGTCACCTCTGGGTGGGATGGATCAAAGAAAATGAAGATGCTGAACTTGAAAACTGTGCGAGCCGTTCAGCAGTGGAACTCTCTACCCCAGAGTGTGGTGGAGGCTCCTTCTTAAGCAGAGGGTGGATGGCCATCTGTCGAGAGTGGTTTGAATGCGATTTTCGTGACATCAAACGACAGGAAAAGAGATTCCACCTGAACATGAGGAAGAACTTCCCTGACTGTTCAGCAGTGGAACTCTGCCCCGGAGGGAGTGTGCTGGAGGCTCCTTCTTTGGAGGCTTTGAAGCAGAGGGTGGTTGGCCATCTGTCGGGGGTGCTTTGAATTCGATTTCCCTGCAATTCCACCTGAACATAAGGAAGAACTTTCCTGACTGTGAGAGCCGTTCAGCAGTGGAACTCACTGCCCCGGAGGGAGTGTGGTGGAGGCTTTGAAGCAGAGGCTGGATGGCCATCTGTTGGGGGTGCTTTGAATTCGATTTTCCTGCTTCTTGACTTCAAACGACAGGAAAGCCGATTCCACCTGAACATGAGAAAGAACTTTCTTGACTGTGAGAGCCGTTCAACAGTGGAACTCTCTGCCCCGGGGCGAGTGTGGTGGAGGCTTTGAAGCAGAGGGTGGTTGGCCATATGTCGGGGGAGCTTTGCATTCAATTTTCCTGCTGCTTGGCAGAAAGGGGATGGACCGGATGGCCCACGAGGTCTCTTCCCACTCTGTGGTTCTGGAAC
>JARBWK010000022.1:1108661-1136477 GCA_030556195.1 Anolis apletophallus
GGGCTGCTCGGGGGGCGCTCGCGGGAGGGCGCCTCGCCTTTCCCGCCCGGTGTCCTGCGCGGCAGCCTGCCCCTTTTCGGCGAGGCTGGGTGACATCAGACGCCGGCGCCGAGGAGGAAGAGGTGGAGGCGCTGTCGTCTGGCGTCTCCCAGCCCTGCCGAAAAGGGGCAGGCCGCGCAGGATGCCAGGCGGGAGAGGCGTCCTGCGTGGCCCACCCCTTTTCGGCGGGGCTTGGTGACGTCAGCAAGCCTCGCCGAAAAGGGGCGGGCCGCGCAGGACACCGGCGTGGTGACATCAGGCGTGCTGACGTCAGCACGCTGTCAGGAGCGGCCCCGCCCCCGCAAGTGACACGAAGCAGCAAAGTCAGGTCAATCTGGAATCCAAAACGAATGAACAGCAGAATCTAGCACAGAAGGGATTTAAGGTGGAGCAGCCAAAGACAGAATACAAAGATGCGGAAACCCACGAAATACAATCCCAATGTCCAGGACTCCATGTCCACAACCAAACGATCAGTCCAGCAGCGATCCAGAACAGGAGGCAATGGCCTGGGTGGCAAGAACAACACCTTGCCAGCTGCAACCAATGGTTAATTGCAAACCCCCTTTATTCAGTCCTCCCCGGGGCTCAATTGCGCCAACATCCATCCCCAACTCTGGAGTCTAGGGTCCCGCTTTGCCGTTCTCCAGGCCTTACCGGTGTGTCTTTTTTTTCCCCCCAGGCTTTCCGCCAGCTCTCCCACCGTTTCCACGGCAAAGGCTCCGGCAAGATGAAGACGGAGCGGCGCATGAAGAAGCTGGACGAAGAGGCGGTGAGGCATCGCAATGGGGAGATCTCGGGCCTCGTTCCACCCTGACGGCAGAGTCCCAAATGCCGACAGATTGGGAGCGAGGGCTGCGTGTCCCACCTTATATATTCCCCCTAAGGCTCCCTCCATTCTTTTACTTGGCGTTGTGGGGAGCTAGGAAAGGCCTCAGAGAGGGCGATGCTCAGGCCCGGAGTAGCGTTTGGTGGCGCCCTAGGCCACACTCTGGAAACGCCGCCCCAGGAGGCGGGGCCGCTTGAGGGGTGGGGTCGCTCGCGGGAGCGGGCTGCTTGGGGCATGCGCGAGCGATGAACAGGCGGGGAAAGTCCCGCCGCCTCTAGGGCCTCTGACGTGGCTTCCCCCACCTGTTTGTCGCTCGTGTCGGCCCCGCCCCTCCTTCCTTCACTTCCACTGAAGGAAGGAGCGGCGCCCACTCGTGCGAGCGACGAACAGGCGCGGGGAAGCCACGTCAGAGGCCCTAGGGGCGGCGGGACTTTCCCCGCCTGTTCGTCGCTCACATCGGCCCCGCCCCTCCGTCACTGAAGGAAGGAGCGGCGCCCACCCGCGCGAGCAGCGAACAGGCGGGGGGAAGTCCCGCCCCTAGGGCATCTGACGTGGCTTCCCCCCGCCTGTTCGTCGCTCGCGTCGGTCCCGCCCTTCCTTCCTTCCTTCCTTCACTGCGCAAGCGCCCAAAGATTTTTTTTTAATTTTGCGGGGTCCGGACCTGGCGCCCTAGGCCATGGCCTAGGGTGGCCTGGCGATGCTTCCCTCCTCGTGTCCAGCCAAAAGCACCTGGGATTCCGCTGTCTGTGGAGCATTTATTTAGGGGTCCAAAATACCCAGGAAAAGGGGGGGGGGTCCTCGGGACAGATAGGAACTGAGGGGGTGGCCTGTCTTGTTTTGCTCCAGCTCTTGAAGAAGATGAGTTCCAGCGACACCCCGTTGGGAACGGTGGCTTTGCTGCAGGAGAAGCAAAAGGCCCAGAAGACGCCCTACATCGTCCTCAGCGGCAGCGGGAAGAGCATGAATGCGTAAGGACCCCCCCCCCCCCTCTCACGCGCACTCAAAAGCCCTCTCCTTCTATTGACCATCAGGCTCAGGCTGGAAGACCTAGAAATGCCAAGAAATAGCCATTTCATTATTATTTTTGCATTCCAGCATCTGCAAGGGTCAGCTGAGTTAAAATTATTATTAGTAGTAGTATTGTTCTAGCATCTCAGTGAGTCAATTCAGTAAATATTTTTACTATTATATATTAAATATTTTTACTATTTATTATTTAATAATAAATATTTTTATTATTATTCCAGCATCTGCATGAGTCATCTGAATAAATTTATTATTATTATTATTATTATTATCATCATCATTATGCCAGTATCTCCATGAGTCTATTAATTCAATTGACTTATGGAAATAACAACAATAATATATTTATATATTTACTGAATTGACTCACTGAGATGTTAGAATACTACTTACTACTACTACTACTACTAATAATATATTAACTCAATTGACTTATGGAGATACTGGCATCATAATAATAATAAGTCACTCCGTTGACCCATGCATGTCACAATCGCCGACTTAGAACTGCCCCTTTAACACACACACGGAGACGTAGTGAAGGCTAACTATGTTTATTGAATAAAACAAATCCAAAAAGGCAATTCACTTAGAAAGTTCATAGAATAGAGCAATCAGCACGAAGCTGCAGTTCAGTAAAGTAAGCAAAGTTCCAAAGATAGATCCAAAGGCAAATGGGTTAAAAAGCTTGGCAAGGCTCCCGGATTCAATCCGGAACAAAGGGATCCGCACCAATGCGAATCGGAAACAAGGCAAGGTCTTGGTCTAAGGCGAGCCAAACTAGGCTCCAGGATTCACTCCGCTTCAACGCCCTTCAGATCAGACGTGGCCGGAGAACTGACGATCAGTTCCCACGGGGCCGTTCTTAATCCCTCGGCCTGGAACCCCGACGATCTAGGGCCCGGCGTCTCCAGTCTCTACTTTCCGAACGGCGACGGTCTAGGGACAGATGCCAGCTCCTCCTGCCCTCCTCTATGTCCCTGCGCCTGTTATGAGAACGGCCCCGCTCTTCCAGCCTAGTATCGCTATCTTCCTGAGAAGCAGCCTCCGGGAGTTTCCCAGCCGCTAGCCTCCATCTGCTGCCCGGCCAGCTCGTGGGAACCTCGGCCGTTTGGGAATTCATAACTATCTCCGGGATCTGCTTCGCTGCCTCCCATCTCCCCCTGGTCCGCTCCTGCCGCGGGAGAATGCTCCCACTCGAGATCCCAGGCTAAGCTCTCTACAGGTGAACTGGGCAAAGGCACGGCTGACCAATCTTGCTCTGGGCCTTCCAACTCATCCTCTGAGTCCCTTCCAGCCTGTGCGGGTCCCACTGCCAACGGGACCCCCGGCGGATCACCCCCCCCCCCAGTGGCACGAACGAGCCCATGGGTGCTACAATGCAGATGCTGGAATAATAAGAATAATAATATATAATAATCATATAATATTAACTTAGTTGACCCATGCAGATGCTGGAATAACAACATTTTTTTATTATTATTATGCCAGTATCTTCAGGAGTCAATTAAGTTAAATTATTATTATTATTATTATTATGCCAGTATCTCCAGGAGTCAATTAAGTTAAATTATTATTATTATTATTATTATTATGCCAGTATCTCCAGGAGTCAATTAAGTTAATTTATTATTATTGTTGTTATTATTATGCCAGTATCTCAAGTCAATTGAGTTAATTTATTATTATTATTATTATTCAAGCATCACCAATATATTACTACTACTACTAATTATATTTTTTATTATTATGCCAGCATCCCAATTGAGTTAATTTATTATTATTAATCTAACATCTCAGTGAGTCAATTCCGTAAATATATATATTATTTCCGCATTTCCATGGATTGACTATGTGTGTGTGTGTGTATGTATATATATATACACACACACACACACACACACACACCAGCATCTCCATGGATCATTTGAGTTTTTAAATGTATATTTATAATTGTTGAATGTATTTAACTGTTTTTTATGCCATGTTTTATTGTGTCAGCACTGATTTGTTGCCTGTTGGAAGCCGTCCTGAATCCCTCTTCGGAGGTTGAGAAGGACGGGGTAGAAAAGTTCTCAATAAATAAAAAAAAATTGAGGGAGAGCCGCTGATCCCGGCCCCGTCGGTGAAGAGCCTCGGTGTGATACTAGACTCGAGACTCTCACTGGAGGCCCAGGTTGCTGCGACAAGTAAGGGAGCTTTCTTCCACCTACGCCAGGCACGTCAACTGGCACCTTACCTCCCTTCAGATGCGCTGGCTACGGTGGTCCATGCCACAGTGACATCACGGCTGGACTACTGTAATGCCTTGTACATGGGGTTGCCGCAGTCAACCACTCGTAAAATCCAGCTAGTGCAGAATGCAGCCGCCAGACTCCTCACCGGGACACCACTGAGATGCCATATCGCGCCATCTCTACAGCGCCTGCACTGGCTGCCAGTCGAGCTCAGAGCCATCCACAAGATCCTGTCGCTTACCTTTAAGGCCCTCCATGGCGCCGGCCCAGCTTATTTAAAAGACCGCTTGTCCGAACCAGCTCATTTAAGGTCGCCGCGCTCAGGAAACAGGGACCTTCTCCGCATCCCAGGTGTGAGTGAGGCCCGCCTCGACACCACGAGACGGAGAGCCTTTTCCATCGCGGCTCCTGTCCTTTGGAACTTGATGCCGGCGGACCAGAGAGCCATCCGGGACATGCCCCAGTTCCTGACCGCACTGAAGACCTGGCTCTTCCGAAAGGCTTACGGCTAAGGACACCCCAGACTTGGCCTGAGTTACTGGAACTATTTTAATTAATTTTCCTATTCTTTTAGCTTTTAACTATTGAACTCTTTTATGTGTTTTATGTGTAAGTCGCCCGGAGCACTGACGTGGAGGGCGACTCATAAATAATAAAATCAATCAATCAATCAATTATATATTACAATTTATTATTATTACTCCAGCATATCTATGGGTCAACCCTTGTTAATACATTATTAGTATATATTATATTATTACTATTCCAGCATCTCCATGGGTCAATTGAGAGTCTGTTTTATTACTATTATTATTATTATTGCTATTACTATTATTAAAATGGGGGGGGTCTTTCTTCATTTCTTGACCCTCTTCTCTCCATGTCTTCTCTCATTTGCAGCAACACCATCACCAAGTAGACCAAGAAACCCGGGGTTGTTCCTACTTGTGGGTCAAGGATTCGTCTCCCTTCGACTTCCAAACGAAGACACATTTGTGTATATAGTTGTATTGAGTTTGGGGCTCCTTCCTTCCAAATCTCTTCTCTTTTTGTATCTTTAATGTGAAAGCGAATTAAGTAAAAGTCAATACTTCCTTGCCAGTTTGTCGAGACTCTTCCTTCTATTGCGACCAAAGTTTTTCAATGCTTTTTCCAGAAATACTTCCTGTCTTACATGCATTTTCAACCGTGTCGTAGCCCACTTCAAGCCATATTATTATTGAATATTTCCAGATTTTTTTCACACAATAATTATTGTTTAAATATATTTTATTGAATATTTCCAGATTTTTTTCACACAATAATAATAATAATTTAAATATATTTTATTGAATATTTCCAGATTTTTTTCACACAATTATTATTATTTAAATATATTTTATTGAATATCTCCAGATTTTTTTCACACAATAATAATTATTATTTAAATATATTTTTATTGAATATTTCCAGATTTTTTTCACACAATTATTATTATTTAAATATATTTTATTGAATGTCTCCAGATTTTTTTCACACAATTATTATTATTATTTAAATATATTTTATTGAATGTCTCCAGATTTTTTTCACACAATAATTATTATTTAAATATATTTTTATTGAATATTTCCAGATTTTTTTCACACAATAATAATTATTATATAAATATATTGAATACTTCCAGATTTTTTTCACACAATAATAATTATTATATAAATATATTTTATTGAATATTTCTAGATTTTTTCACACAATAATTATTATTTAAATATATTTTTATTGAATATTTCCAGATTCTTTTCACACAATTATTATTATTATTTAAATATATTTATTGAATGTCTCCAGATTTTTTTCACACAATAATTATTATTTAAATATATTTTTATTGAATATTTCCAGATTCTTTTCACACAATTATTATTATTATTTAAATATATTTTATTGAATATTTCAAGTTTTTTTTCACACAATAATTATTATTTAAATATATTTTATTGAATGTCTCCAGATTTTTTTCACAAAATAATTATTATTTAAATATATTTTTATTGAATATTTCCAGATTTTTTTTCACACAATTATTATTATTATATAAATATATTGAATACTTCCAGATTTTTTTCACACAATAATTATTATTATTTAAATATATTTTATTGAATATTTCTAGATTTTTTCACACAATAATTATTATTATTTAAATATATTTTTATTGCATATTTCCAGATTTTTTTCACACAATAATTATTATTATTTAAATATATTTTATTGAATGTTTCCAGATTTTTTTCACACAATAATTATTATTATTTAAATATATTTTTATTGAATATTTCCAGATTTTTTTCACACAATAATTATTATTATTTAAATATATTTTATTGAATATTTCCAGATTTTTTTCACACAATAATAATTTAAATATATTTTATTGAATATCTCCAGATTTTTTTCACACAATAATAATAATTTAAATATATTTTATTGAATATTTCCAGATTTTTTTCACACAATAATAATAATTTAAATATATTTTATTGAATATTTCCAGATTTTTTTCACACAATAATAATAATAATTTAAATATATTTTATTGAATATTTCCAGATTTTTTTCACACAATAATAATAATTTAAATATATTTTATTGAATATCTCCAGATTTTTTTCACACAATAATAATAATTTAAATATATTTTATTGAATATTTCCAGATTTTTTTCACACAATAATAATAATTTAAATATATTTTATTGAATATTTCCAGATTTTTTTCACACAATAATAATAATTTAAATATATTTTATTGAATATCTCCAGATTTTTTCACACAATAATAATAATTATATAAATATATTGAATACTTCCAGATTTTTTTCACACAATAATTATTATTATTTAAATATATTTTATTGAATATTTCCAGATTTTTTTCAAATTATTATTTATACGTATTTTATTAAATATTTCCAGATTTTTTTCACACAATTATAATATATATTTATATTTCTTATATCGTGCTAGACTCCTATATTGCAATATTATTATTAATATTATATCTAGTATTTTTATTATATGTACTAGCTGTACCCGGCACGCGTTGCTGTGCCCTATGTAGGAGATGCGAGAAAGTCTGAGTATGTAAGGGTTGGAATTGATGTTAGTTATGGTCTTGGTGGGGTCATGGCTGTGTCGTTGTGGGTTGTTCTGGTGGGTGGGATGTTGAAGTCCTGGGGAGTTGTCGGTTTGTGGTGTTGAAGGAAGGAATGGCATACAAATGGGTTGAGCAGTAGACGCAAGGTTGTGTTAATGTGCATATTGTGTTGTGTGTAGGTATTACTTTTTTGATGAGTTAGTGGGTGTGTGGTGGCATTGTGGGTGGTAGTATGTTGTGGAATGCTTGTGTGGGTGGGGTGTGTGTGTGTGTTTGTAGAGTATCAGTGCAGTGTTGTGTTGTGGTTGGAGTATGGGTAAAGTTGGTTTTTGTTTGTGGTGGTGGTAGGTGTTGTGTGTGCGGGGTCCCGTAAGGTTGGGGAGATGGGTTGTGATAGGAAGTTGTGTTGTGTTGTGTGGGTAGGAATTGCTGGAGTATTGTGCCTGGGACGTGTGTGTATTTGGAGGTGTGTGTGGTGGTGAGTAGCGAGTGCAGTCCTGGGTTTTGTGTTGGGGAAGTTGTCAGGTATTTGCGGGGTGTATTTTGTGTGTGTTGTGGTGACATAGTTGTCTCAGTCTGGCTGTGTGCTGGTTGTGATGTGGAGGGGGTGTTGCTTTTGCCAGTGGTGTTTGTTGTGTATTTTGTTTTGGGGTGGGTTTTTGTGTTGCAGGATTGTTTTTGTTTTTTGTGGGTTTTGCAAGTTTGTGTTATTCTGGGGTTATGTGTTTGTCAGTGGTGCCTGTGTCCCTGGCGCCCTATTTGTCTCCCTCCTAGATCTTGGCCTTGGCAGTTTAACCCTCAAACACCAACTGACTAAACTCAAATCACTCAGCATTCTAATCTAACCTTGCCTGCATTTTGTGTGGGCCGATGTTGGCCAAATGGGTTTCGCTGGCGGCCGCAGAGGACGCCGGGAAATGTAGTTTTTTATCATTGTTTTGGGGGCCTTCTAGGTTTGGGGGAGTTTCTTTGCTAAAAACCTTCCTTGCTTGAGGCCTATTTGTGTTGACAAGTTTGGTGTCTCTGCCTTGGAAGGTTTCTCTGTCTCTGGCAGTCGTTCCATGACGGAACCTCCTTTATATAATAGATTATATTGATTTCTAGATTATTATTATTACTATTATTATCACCATTCCTATTAATTCTCCTGCTGGATAAAGAGGAACATGCTCCCTTTTTGGCCAAGGAAAAGTGCCGCCTCTCGGTCCCATTCGGAGCACGGTTTTATTAAACAAGACAATAACAAAAGAGTTCAAAACCACAAGGCGGAGAGTTCCCAACACTCCCCGCTAGAAAAGGGATTTTTCCAAGGCCCGGGATCCAGGCTTGCCTGGAGAAGGTTCCCAAAGCCGTTACTTCTCGTTCTCCTCTTCCTCCTCCCCTTCTTCCTCCTCATCGCTGCTGTCCTCGCTCTCTTCTTCGTAATTGTAGTTGACCCGGTTGGTGTTCACAAAGAGGTCGGCGTCATCGTCGGCGGTGTCGTCTTCTCCGGCCGAACGTTGTGGGCTGGCAGTCCTGTCCCTGCAAGGAAGGAAGGAAGGGGAGATGACCGTCTAGAGCAGGGGTGGTTCCCAACCTTCCGAATGCGGCGACCCCTCGTGTTGCGGTGACCCCCAACCATAACATCATTTCTGTTGCTACTTCCATATCTCTAATTTTGCTCCTGTTATGAATCGTCATGTAAATATCCGATATGCATGAAGGGTGTTCATTCACTGGACCAAGTACCGACTACACCCAAATTTGAATAATGGTGGGGTTGGGGGGGGGGATTGATTTTGTCATTTGGGAGTTCTAGTTCACCTACAATCAAAGAGCATTCCGAACTCCACCAACGATGGAATTGAACCAAGCATGACACACAGAGCTCCCATGATCAACAGAAAATACTGAAAGGATCTGGTGGGCCTTGAGTTTGGGAGTTGTAGTTCACCTATATCCAGAGCGCACTGTGGACTCAATAATGGATCTCGACCAAACTTGGCACAAATACTCAATATGCCCAAATGTGAACACTGGTGGAGTTTGGGGGAAATAGAGCATGCCATTTGGGAGTTGTCGTCGCTGGGATTTATAGTTCCGACTACAATCAAGGAGCATTCTGAGCTCCACCAACGATGGAATTGAACGAAGCATGGCACACGGAACTCCCACGACCAACAGAAACTACTGGAAGGGTCTGGTGGGCATTGACCTTGAGTTTGAGAGTTGTAGTTCACCTACATCCAGAGCGCAAACAATGTTTGCTCGCTATGCTCTGCTCCATGGGAAGGAGAGAGATGGTGCATTTGCTGGGCAACAGATCTGCAATGGAATCTTCCACCTTCCCAGGTTGGAAGGGAAGGAGTGCGTTTAGAATGTTTTGGAGTGCGTTTTGGATGTTTTGGAGTGTGTTTTGGAGTGCGTTTAGGATGGATGTTTTGGAGTGTTTTGGAGTGCGTTTTGGATGTTTTGGAGTGCGTTTAGGATGTTTTGGAGTGCGTTTAGGATGTTTTGGAGTGTGTTTTGGAGTGCGTTTAGGATGTTTTGGAGTGCGTTTAGGATGTTTTGGAGTGCGTTTTGGAGTGCGTTTAGGATGTTTTGGAGTGCGTTTAGGATGTTTTGGAGTGCGTTTAGGATGTTTTGGAGTGCGTTTAGGATGTTTTGGAGTGCGTTTAGGATGTTTTGGAGTGCGTTTAGGATGTTTTGGAGTGAGTTTAGGATGTTTTGGAGTGCGTTTAGGATGTTTTGGAGTGCGTTTAGGATGTTTTGGAGTGCGTTTAGGATGTTTTGGAGTGCGTTTAGGATGTTTTGGAGTGTGTTTTGGAGTGCGTTTAGGATGTTTTGGAGTGCGTTTAGGATGTTTTGGAGTGAGTGTAGGATGTTTTGGAGTGCGTTTAGGATGTTTTGGATGTTTTGGAGTGTGTTTACGATGTTTTGGAGTGTGTTTACGATGTTTTGGAGTGTGTTTACGATGTTTTGGAGTGCGTTTACGATGTTTTGGAGTGCGTTTAGGAGGTCTTGGAGTGCGTTTAGGATGTCTTGGAGTGCGTTTAGAATGTTTTGGAGTGTGTTTACGATGTTTTGGAGTGCGTTTAGAATGTTTTGGAGTGCGTTTAGGATGTTTTGGAGTGCGTTTACGATGTTTTGGAGTCGTTTAGAATGTTTTTGAGTGCGTTTAAGATGTTTTTGAGTGCATTTAGAATGTTTTGGAGTGCGTTTACGATGTTTTGGAGTGCGTTTACGATGTTTTGGAGTGCGTTTACGATGTTTTGGAGTGCGTTTACCTTGTTTTGGACTGGCGTATTGGCAGGAGGATCAGAACCTTTTCTGTTACAGTTACCACACATTACTTGGGTGTGTTATCTGCTTCAGCATACAACAAAGGCACTAAGTTTGCAAGCATTAGGCTTAGCTTGATGGCTCGTTTGCGCTGAAGAAACCTTTGCCTGTTGCTGGGAGTGGTTACGCGGTGTCCTGAAGCCGAACCCTTTGGAGTACCAAGGAAACTGCTTCTTTACGGAAAGATAAGGATATTCTACTGATAACTACGTAGAGAGACTGTCTTATTTTGCTATGTGTTTGCATATTGTTGTGTAAAGAAGGCGACTCAATGTAGATATTTGTTGTATATTGGTGAGAACCATTCTTTTGCTTTGTGTTTTCGATCTACAGCGAATAGAACTCTGTTTTTGTTTCAGAAACAGACTTGTGTATTTTTTGATTTTTTTTATCACACTAAGAGAGTAAAAGGGGCCGAGACATTCTGCGGGTGGCCAACGCTATTCTGACATACATGGTCTTCTGTGTAGGTTCGGATGCCCTTTCTCTTACTGGGAAATTGCAAAAAAAAAAAAAAAAAGAACCTATGCCTTAAAAGTGATTGAAAAGTGATTATTTATAACACACTCACCTCTCTTTCACATCCCGGGGAGTTCTGGAGGCATCGTCCAAAAAGGCCTCGGGCCTAAAAGAGGGCACAGAGGGGTTAAACCTCGCGTCCTGTATCAAGTAGGATAATAACACCATAATATACTCAATTAATTAATTAAAGGAGGAAGAAGTGGGCAAAGTTTAACATTTTGAAGTCACATAAGATCGTAATAATAAAGGAAATTTGGGCAACTGAAAATTTAAAGCACTATTGTTATTATCGTGATGTGTATTCATACCAGGGTCGGGAACCTATGGCTCGCGAGCCAGGTGTGGCTCTTTTGATGATTGTATCTGGCTCGCAGATTTCGGCTTTTCAGGTAAGACCAATGTTGGAGCAATCCCCAAACTATACGGGCAAGAAAGCAGCGTGTAAATAAAGCCCTACAATGCTCCCAAAGCAATCAATCGCCGAATGGGGGTTGGAGGGACGCTCTAGGCAAGCCGCGTTCCTCCAACCCCCATTCGGCGATTGATTGCTTTCGTCCTCCGCAGCAGCCTCATGTTAACTTCGTTCCTCTCTGCCTTCCCGCGGAGCCTGGGAGCGTTGAACACGCTCACGCTGCCCCCTCAGATCAAAATGGTGGCAGAAGCGGCAGCGGAGAAAACAAAGTAAGTGTTGGGCAGGAGGGGGAAGAAAGGGCGCGGAGGGGGAGGGGGAGGAAGAGGTCTCTGTCCAAAGCTGGCAAGGGCAAACTCGGACCTTCCAGGTATTTTGGACTCCAACTCCCACCATTCCTAGCAGCCTCAGGCCCTTTGCCTTTTCCCCCTCAGCCACTTAAGCAGGAAAGGGCCTCAGGCTGTTAGGAATGGTGGGAGTCGGAGTCCAAAGCACCCAGAGGGCCGAGGTTTTCCCACGCCTGTTTGAGGGACCTTAAAGTGGTGAGCCTCCTTCCGACATTGTGATTCTGGATAGAAAACAAACAACAATATCACATAACATTGTTTGAGTCCACGGTGCTCTCTGGGTGTAGGTGAACTACAACTTCCAAACTCAAGGTCAATTCCCAAGCAAACCCTTTCAGTACTTTCTGTTGGTAATGAGAGTTCAATGTGCCAAGTTTGGTTCAATTCCATTGTTGCAAGAGTTCAGGATGCTCTTTGATTGTGTGAACTATAAATCCCAGGAACTGTAACTCCCAAATGTCAAGGTCTATTTCCCCCAAACTCCATCTGTGTTCACATTTGGGCATATTGAGTATTCATGCCAAGTTTGGTCCTGATCCAACATTGTTTGAGTCCACAGTGCTCTCTGGATATAGGCGAACTACAACTCCAAAAACCAAGGTCAATGCCCACCAAACTCTTATAGCAATTTCTCTTGGTTCTGGGAGTTCTGTGTGGGAAGTTTGTGTCTTTCCGCCATTCCTGCCAGGATATCTATGTTGAGTTCATTGAAACAGGCCCAGGTTTCACACTGAGTGTATAAATACATTTAAGAACATATTAACTATATGTATTACTGTGTTAGAGTGTCATTTTGTGTCGTTTTGGGTTAGTATTAGTATGTTTTGTGTGTGTGTGTCTTTCTGCCATTCCTGCCAGGATATCTATGTTGTGTTCATCCAAACAGGCCCAGGTTTCACACTGAGTGTATAAATACATTCAGAAACATATTAACTATATGTATGACTGTGTTAGAGTGTCATTTTGTGTCGTTTTGGTTGGTGGTGTGCCCCAGGATTTGGGAAATGTAAAAAGTGTGCCGCGGCTCAAAAAAGGTTGAAAAACACTGATGTAAGCAACCCAGAAAATTTTCCGGAAAATTTCCGGAAAAATCAGATTCAAAGTGCCAGCGCCCGGAACGAGTGGGTTGGCCTGGATGCCCGCTGGATCTCCTCTCCCCTTCCCCCTCACTCACCAATAGCCCTCCTTCTTCAGGTGCCGCATGTGGTCCTTGTAGAGGACGAAGCTGATCTCCGCCTTGACCTTCTCCCCTTCCTCAATGGGATCCACCAGCAGGAAGTCGCCTGGGCGGGAAAGAGGGAACACCCCAAAGGTCAAGGGGACGGGCACAGCGGAGACGGGGGGCCTGTCGCTGGGAGGAAGGAGCGGCTCTCACCTCTCTTGATCCAAATGTTCTTCCGGAACTTGGTGGGCATGCTGGCAAGGAACCGGGTCCCTTCGGGGGTCTCCACCTCATGGAGGTTGTTGCCGGGGGTGCCCAAGACCTGGAAGGGAGGGGAACGGGTTGGACTGGGGGGCCCTTGGGGGCCCCTCCCAACTCTAGATAGATCTCTTAGAAGCTTGGACTGGGTGGCTCTTGGAGGTCCCTTCCTACTTTAGGATTCTACTAATCTATCAATCGATCCATATCTATCTATCTTATCTATATCAATCTACCTATTTTCTCTTAGAGGGTTGGACTAGATGGCCTTTGGGGGTCTCTCCCAACCCTGGGATTCTATCTATCTATCTATCTATCTATCTATCTACTTTATCTATCTATCGATCGATCTTCTCTTAGAGGGTTGGTCTGGGTGACCCTTAGGGGTGCCTTCCAACTCTGGGATTCTATCTATCTATCTATCTATCTATCTATCTATCTATCTATCTATAGATTAAAAGACTCCTAGAGTTGGAAGGGACCCCTAAAGGCCATCCAGTCCAACCCCTAAGGTAGGTAGGTAGATAGATCTCTTAGGGTTTGGACTGGACGGCCCTTGGGGATCCCTTCCAATTCTAGCAGTCTTTTAATCTATATATCCATACCTACCTACCTACCGGATATATCTCTTTTCTCTTCGAGGGTGGGACTGGATGGCCCTTGGGGGTCCCTTCCTACTCTAGGATTCTATTAATCTATCTATCCCTATCTATCTGTCTATCTATCTTATCTATCTATCCCAGCCATGTATCTATCTATTAATTCATTTATTTATTCATTTATCCATTCATCCATCCAACCATCCATCTATCTATCCAACCATCTATCTATCTATCCATCCATCTATCTATCCATCCATCTATCTATCCATCCAACCATCTATCTATCCAACCATCCGTCCAACCATCCACCCATCCATCCATCCATCCATCTATCTATCCATCCATCCAACTATCTATCCCATCCATATATCCATCTATCCCACCCATGTATCTATCCATCCATCTATCTATCCATCCAACCATCTATCTATCCATTCATATATCCATCCATCCCACCCATGTATCTATCCATCCATCTATCCATCCAACCATCCATCTATCTATCCATCCATCCCACCCATGTATCCATCCATCCACCCAACCATACACCTATCTATCCATCCAACCATCTATCTATCCATTCATCCCACCCATGTATCTATCCATCCATCCATCTATCCATTCATCTATCCATCCATCCCACCCATGTATCTATCCATCCATCCATCTATCTATCTATCCACCCATGTATCCATCCAACCATCTATCCATCCATCCCACCCATGTATCTATCCATCCATCCATCTATCTATCCATCCATCCAACCATCCATTTATCTATCCATCCATCCCACCCATGTATCCATCCATCCATCTATCCATCTATCTATCCATCCATCCCACCCATGTATCCATCCATCCATCCACCCATCTATCCATCCATCCATCCAACCATCCATTTATCTATCCATCCATCCCACCCATGTATCCATCCATCCATCCATCTATCCATCTATCTATCCATCCATCCCACCCATGTATCCATCCATCCATCTATCCATTTATCTATCCATCCATCCCACCCATGTATCCATCCATCCATCCACCCATCTATCCATCCATCCATCCAACCATCCATTTATCTATCCATCCATCCCACCCATGTATCCATCCATCCATCTATCCATCTATCTATCCATCCATCCCACCCATGTATCCATCCATCCATCTATCCATCTATCTATCCATCCATCCCACCCATGTATCCATCCATCCATCTATCCATCTATCCATCCATCCATCCAACCATCCATTTATCTATCCATCCATCCCACCCATGTATCCATCCATCCATCTATCCATCTATCTATCCATCCATCCCACCCATGTATCCATCCATCCATCCACCCATCTATCCATCCATCCATCCAACCATCCATTTATCTATCCATCCATCCCACCCATGTATCCATCCATCCATCCACCCATCTATCCATCCATCCATCCAACCATCCATTTATCTATCCATCCATCCCACCCATGTATCCATCCATCCATCTATCCATCTATCTATCCATCCATCCCACCCATGTATCCATCCATCCACCCAACCATACACCTATCTATCCATCCAACCATCTATCTATCCATTCATCCCACCCATGTATCTATCCATCCATCTATCTATCCATCCATCCCACCCATCTATCCATCCATCCATCCAACCATCCATTTATCTATCCATCCATCCCACCCATGTATCCATCCATCCATCTATCCATCTATCCATCCATCCATCCAACCATCCATTTATCTATCCATCCATCCCACCCATGTATCCATCCATCCATCTATCCATCTATCTATCCATCCATCCCACCCATGTATCCATCCATCCATCCACCCATCTATCCATCCATCCATCCAACCATCCATTTATCTATCCATCCATCCCACCCATGTATCCATCCATCCATCCACCCATCTATCCATCCATCCATCCATCTATCCATTCATCTATCCATCCATCCCACCCATGTATCCATCCATCCATCCACCCATCTATCCATCCATCCATCCAACCATCCATTTATCTATCCATCCATCCCACCCATGTATCCATCCATCCATCCACCCATCTATCCATCCATCCATCCAACCATCCATTTATCTATCCATCCATCCCACCCATGTATCCATCCATCCATCTATCCATTTATCTATCCATCCATCCCACCCATGTATCCATCCATCCATCCACCCATCTATCCATCCATCCAACCATCCATTTATCTATCCATCCATCCCACCCATGTATCCATCCATCCATCTATCCATCTATCTATCCATCCATCCCACCCATGTATCCATCCATCCATCTATCCATCTATCTATCCATCCATCCCACCCATGTATCCATCCATCCATCCACCCATCTATCCATCCATCCATCCAACCATCCATTTATCTATCCATCCATCCCACCCATGTATCCATCCATCCATCTATCCATCTATCTATCCATCCATCCCACCCATGTATCCATCCATCCATCTATCCATCTATCTATCCATCCATCCCACCCATGTATCCATCCATCCACCCAACCATACACCTATCTATCCATCCAACCATCTATCTATCCATTCATCCCACCCATGTATCTATCCATCCATCTATCTATCCATCCATCCCACCCATGTATCTATCCATCCATCCATCCATCCATCTATCTATCCACCCATGTATCCATCCAACCATCCATCCATCCATCTATCCATCCATCCCACCCATGTATCTATCCATCCATCCATCCATCTATCCACCCACCCACCCACCCAACAACCTACCTACCTACTATATTTATCTATTTTCTCTTTGAGGGTTGGACTGGATGGCCTTTGGGGTCCCTTCCTACTCTAGGATTCGATCTGTCTGTCTCTCTCTTAAGAGGGTTGGACTAGATGGCCTTTGGAGGTCTCTTCCAGCCCTCGGCTTCCTCACCCGAACGACCTGCTGCCCCTCGGAAGGCACCACGTATTCCTCCAGGACCTCCTTCACCACGTGCTTGCGCTTGGTGGCCTGCGACATGCTCTTCTCGTAGTAGTTCAGGGTCAGAGTCCGCCTGTAGAGTCTGCGTCCGGTCCAAGGAGTTGTTTGCCGAGTGCGACCGCGATCTCAGAAGCTGCAAGGGAGAGGGAGGCTGGCCAGTCGCACAACACAACTGCTCTGAAGAGATCTCAATAGCAGCAGCATCGCCTTCTCCGTCCCTCTCGCCATGGAGGAAGCGGGCTTGCGGCGCCTGGGGAGCCTCTTCCGGCGCCGCAGTGAGTCGGAGGACTCCCGAGGCGGACTCGCTGCCGTCTCCGTGCCCTTCCCTGGCGCCGGAGCCGCGACGAGAGCATTGCCTCAGCGCCAGCAGCCAGGCCAGCTCCCCGGGGGCGCGTAAGAAGTGCTTGGGGTTCGGCCCTTGGCGCCTCCGGAGGAAGGAGAGCAAGGAGGAGCCGGCCGAAGCCAGGGTCGGCAGAGGCTGCGTGCCCGCCTTGCCCTCCTACTCGCCGCACCCCCGTTCAGCGCCTCGGAGCCCAGCACACCCACCAACAGGTATGAAGGCTCATCACATTCATTCTACGCCAGGCCTGGGCCAACTTAGGTCCTCCAGAGGTTTTGGACTTCAACTCCCAGCATTCCTAACAGCCTCAGGCCCTTTCCTTTTCTCCCTCAGCCGCTTAAGCGGCTGAATTACCAGTACTTTCTGTTGTTAATGAGAGTTCAATATGCCAAGTTATGTTCAATTCCATTGTTGCAAGAGTTCAGGATGCTCTTTGATTGGGTGTTAACTATAAATCCCAGAAACTGTAGCTCCCAAATGCCAAGGTCTATTTTCCCCAAACTCCGTCTGTGTTCACATTTGGGCATATTGAGTATTCATGCCAAGTTTGGTCCTGATCCAACATTGTTTGAGTCCACAGTGCTCTCTGGGTGTAGGTCAGGGCTGCCCAACTTCTACCGGACCTTGGGCCGGAATTCCGGTCACTGGTCACCTGGGGGGCCAAGCCCTGGCTCCGCCCCTCCCCTCCCCCGGCTCCGCCCCCGGCATTGCATAAATATACAATTACATATTATATTATTTAAATAAGGGGAGAGGGAGGGATGGATGGAACACACGAGGGGCATTAATACACAGAATATCAAGGCAGAAAATCCCGCAATCTCTGCTTTGAACTGGAATATATGACTGGCCACATTGGTCAGCATTGAATGGCCTTGCAGTTGAAAGGCCTGTGTGCTTTCATTCTGCCAGTTTACCCCTGGCTGATTCCATTCAGTGCAAGTCATCAAAGTAAACTTAGGTCATTGCAAAGAATGTAAATAATTCTGGGGAGGAAGGGGGGAGGGGGAGGCCTTTCCTTGAGCTCCCTCTCCTTCAATTCCCCTCCCTCCCTCCTTTCTCCCCCCCCCCCCCTATGGCTGGCCGGTTCTCTCCTTCTCATTAAAGAGACAGTACATGAAACGCAAATGAAGGGGTCAGAAAGGAAGGGGCTTGTGTGTGTGTGTGTCTGAGAGAGCCAGAGAGATCTTCCCTTTGCGCTGGGGAGAGGTGTGCCCAGGGCAGGTCCCCCTCCTCTCTCTCTCTGTCACTCACTCACTCACTCACTCATGCTCTCAAACCCCTTTGGCTTCCCTGGCGCTGAGGGCCTGAGCGCCTCCCGGACGGAGCAGCAGCAATCCTGAGGAGGAGGAAGCGGCGCTGCCGGGGGAAAGCCATGCGGCCGGGTCGCTCTTCCTGTTTGCTGCCAAGGGGCGGGCCCGAGAGACGTCACTCCCCCATTGGCCCCCTCCTCAGGAGAAGAGGAGGCGGCCAATAGAAAGCCAAGGGCCGGGACCAATAATAATAATAAAAAATATTTTTAAATTGAAAAAATATTTTAAAAATATTTTTAAAAATATTATTGATTGCAGGAGGGTAAGGGGCCGTAGCCAAGGGGCTAGGGGGCCGTGTACGCCCCCCCCCCCCGGGCCGCCTGTTGGAGAGGCCTGGTGTAGGTGAACTACAACTTCCAAACTCAAGATCAATTCCCAAGCAAACCCTTTCAGTACTTTCTGTTGTTGATGAGAGTTCAATATGCCAAGTTTGGTTCAATTCCATTGTTGCAAGAGTTCAGGATGCTCTTTGATTGGGTGTTAACTATAAATCCCAGAAACTGTAACTCCCAAATTTCAATTTCTATTTTTCCCAAACTCCATCTGTGTTCACATTTGGGCATATTGAGTATTGAGTATTGAGCCAAGTTTGGTCCTGATCCAACATTGTTTGAGTCCACAGTGCTCTCTGGATATAGGTGAACTACAACTCCAAAACCCAAGGTCAATGCCCACCAAACTCTTATAGCATTTTCTCTTGGTTCTGGGAGTTCTGTGTGGGAAGTGTGTGTCTTTCTGCCATTCCTGCCAGGATATCTATGTTGTGTTCATCGAAACAGGCCCAGGTTTCACACTGAGTGTATAAATACATTCAGAAACGTATTAACTATATGTATTACTGTGTTAGAGTGTCGTTTTGTGTCATTTTGGTTGGTGGTGTGCCCCGGGATTTTGGAAATGGAAAAAATGTGCCGCGGCTCCAAAAAGGTTGGGAAACACTGGCCTAGATGACCTCTGAGGTTCCTTCTAGCGCTATAGGGCCCCATTCAATCTATTCCGAGGCTCCATTGAAAGGGAACAGACCTGTTTCCAGGGACAGTCGAGGTCATCCGAGTTCAAGGATTGTGGATCCAGTGCTGATTTCACTCCTTGGTACATTCACAGTTCGGGAAAAGCTGGAGGGAATATTTGCATATATTCAATAATAATAGTGTCATGGTTGAGAGTCCATGTGGCTTATTATTATTATTATTGCCCTGCTTTATTTCTCCAAAGCAGCTGAACAATTAAAAATACATGAACATGCAAGCATTAAAACAGGATTAAATATAAACAATATTAAGAAATTTACATAGAAGAATAGGAGGAGGAAGAAAATCTGGAAATATTGACTAAAATAGATTAAATATATTATTAATAATTGTTTGTGAAAATCTGGAAACATTCAATTAAAATACATTTAAAATTATTATTATTATGTGTGAAAACCTGGAATTATTCAATTAAAAATATTTTTAATATTAATAATGATAATTGTGGAAAAAATCTGGAAATATTCAATTAAAATATATGTAAATTTATTAGTATGTGAAAAAATCTGGAAATATTCAATTAAGATATATGTAAATGTATTATTATATTTTTAAAAATCTGGAAAAATTTAATTAAAATATATTTTTATTATTATGTGAAAAAACCTGGAATTATTCAATTAAAAATATTTTTAATATTAATAATGATAATTGTGGAAAAAATCTGTAAACATTCAATTAAAATATATTTAAAATTATTGTGTGAAAAAACCTGGAATTATTCAATTAAATATCAATTAAATCCCGGATAGACTACTGCAACGCTCTCTACCTGGGGCTGCCCCTGAAGATTGCTCGGAATCTGCACTTAGTCCAACGATCGGCAGCCAGGTCACTGAGGGGAGCGGGGCACAGGGAGCGCACAACCCACTTCCTGCGCCAGCTCCACCGGCTGCCCATTAGCTTCCGGGCAGAATTCGAAGTGCTGGTGTTGACCTACAAAACCCTCTACGGTTCCGGCCCAGTCCGAACGGATTCTCCCGTAGGAACCATCAAGGACGTTAAGATCCTCCGGGGAGGCCCTGCTCTCGGCCCCGCCGGCTTCGCAAGCGCGTCTGGTGGGGACGAGAGACGGGGCCTTCTCCGCGGTGGCCCCTGGGCTGTGGACCTCCCTCCCAAGGGATGCCAGGCCTGCCGCCTTCCCAGAAGAGGCCGAGGTGGCTACTGTCTGAATAATTAAGGGTTTTCCCAGCCAACAGGAGGGGCCTCCCTCGCTCCCTGCCCCTCCTGGGCCCGAAAAGGGGGTTCCTGGGCATGTGCAGAGTGCTTCCCCCCTTGCAGAGGGCGGGGTCCCCCTCAGGGCCCCCCAGGAGAGGCGGGGCCTGCCGTGGGTCCCTCCCCGCGCCCCCTCCTCCCCCGGAAACCCCGCCCACGCCCGCGCGGAGCTGACCTGAGTGGGGACGGGCGCCTTCCTCTCCCCTTGGCCAAGCACGAGAAGCGGGCACTTCCTGCTTCCGGCGGGGAGGGAACCACTCTTCCGGTCCCGTCCCCGTAAAGGTTCCTACCTGCTCCTCTCGCCCCCGCAGGAAGGTTCCGCCCTTCAAAGGTTCCGCCCTTCTCTCCATAGGAGTCACCACGACACAAAATGCTCCAAATACTGAACGTAGGAAAAGGTGCAGCAGCGGCCAGCCGCCAGGAGATGGCGGTAGAGGGCAGCACAAAGCACAAGCCACACAAGGGAGAGCAAAACATATATATTCTGCTGCACATGGTAGTGGGGGCTCCAAGGGACAAGAATGACTGGGATTAAGATTAAGATTTTTAGATTTACATTAGATTAAGGTTAGATTTAGATGAAGATTTAGATGAAGATTTAGATGAAGATTTAGATTAGATTTAGATTTCATTAAGATTTAGATTAGATTAAGATTAATAGGTTAAAATTAGATTAAGATTTAGATTAAGATCAGATTAAGATTTCGATTAGATTTCATTAAGATTTAGATTAAGATTTAGATTAAGATTAGATTAAGATTAGATTAAGGTTAAGATTTAGATTTAGATTAAGATTTAGATTAAGATTTAGATTAAGATTAGATTAAGATTTAGATTAAGATTTAGATTAAGATTTAGATTAAGATTAGATTAAGATTTAGATTAAGATTAGATTAAGATTTAGATTAAGATTTAGATTAACATTAGATTAAGATTTAGATTAAGATTTAGATTAAGATTAGATTAAGATTTAGATTAAGAATTAGATTAAGATTTAGATTAAGATTTAGATTAAGATTTAGATTAAGATTAGATTAAGATTAGATTAAGATTTAGATTAAGATTAGATTAAGATTTAGATTAAGATTTAGATTAAGATTTAGATTAAGATTTAGATTAAGATTAGATTAAGATTAGATTGAGATTTAGAGATTAATTTAGATTAAGATTTAGATTAAGATTTAGATTAAGATTAGATTAAGATTTAGATTAAGATTTAGATTAAGATTAGATTAAGATTTAGATTAAGATTTAGATTAAGATTAGATTAAGATTAGATTGAGATTAAAATTAGATTTAGATTACGATTTAGATTAAGATTTAGATTAAAGATTAGATTAAGATTTAGATTAAGATTAGATTAAGATTAGATTAAGATTTAGATTAAGATTAGATTAAGATTTAGATTAAGATTAGATTAAGATTAAGATTAGATTAAGATTTAGATTAAGATTAGATTAAGATTAAGATTAGATTAAGGTTAAGATTTAGATTAAGATTTAGATTAAGATTTAGATGAAGATTAGATTAAGATTTAGATTAAGATTAGATTAAGATTTAGATTAAGATTAGATTAAGATTAGATTGAGATTTAGATTAAGATTAGATTAAGATTTAGATTAAGATTTAGATTAAGATTAGATTAAGATTTAGATTAAGATTAGATTAAGATTAGATTAAGATTTAGATTAAGATTTAGATTAAGATTTAGATTAAGATTAGATTGAGATTAGATTGAGATTTAGATTAAGATTAGATTAAGATTTAGATTAAGATTTAGATTAAGATTAGATTAAGATTAGATTAAGATTAGATTGATTAGATTAAGATTTAGATTAAGATTTAGATTAAGATTAGATTAAGATTTAGATTAAGATTAGATTAAGATTAGATTAAGATTTAGATTAAGATTTAGATTAAGATTAGATTAAGATTTCGATTAGATTTCATGAAGATGTAGATTAAGATTTAGATTAAGATTAGATTAAGATTTGGGTGGGATTAGATTAAGATTAGATAAGATTAGATTAAGATTTAGATTAAGATTTAGATTAAGATTAGATTAAGATTAGATTAAGATTAGATTAAGATTAGATTAAGATTTAGATTAAGATTTAGATTAAGATTAGATTAAGATTTAGATTAAGATTTAGATTAAGATTAGATTAAGATTAGATTAAGATTTAGATTAAGATTAGATTAAGATTTAGATTAGATTAAGATTAAGATTAGATTAAGATTTAGATTAAGATTAGATTAAGATTTAGATTAAGATTTAGATTAAGATTCGATTAAGATTAATATTAAGATTTATATTAAGATTAGATTAAGATTAGATTAAGATTTAGATTAAGATTAGATTAAGATTTAGATTAGATTAAGATTAAGATTAGATTAAGATTAGATTAAGATTTAGATTAAGATTTAGATTAAGATTAGATTAAGATTTAGATTAAGATTTAGATTAAGATTAGATTAAGATTAGATTGAGATTAAAATTAGATTTAGATTACGATTTAGATTAAGATTTAATTAAGATTAAGATTTAAACCAGGCTATCCTGGTGCTGCTCGACCTCACCGCGGCGTTCGACACGGTGGACCATGACTTGCTGTTGCGGCGACTCTCAGCCATTGGGATTCAAGGCACAGCTTTGGCCTGGTTCGATTCCTTCCTGCGGGGCCGCTCGCGCGTGTTGAGTGGCGAGGCCAAGCGTCCAAGAAATCCACCCTGGACTGTGGAGTCCCCAAGGCGCCATTTTGTCACCAGCGCTTTAACATCTACGTCCAACCCTTGGCAAGCATAGCCAGAAGTTTTGGATTGGGGTGCTACCAATATGCAGATGACACCCAGCTTCTGCTGAAGCTTGAGCCAGGCGTAACATCGGTGCCTGAGAACTTCAGACAGGACTAGAGGCAGTGACCAGATGGCTCGCTCATACAAACTCAAGATCAATCCATCAAAGACTGAGATTCTATGGCCGGGACGCCCAGAGCCACCCATCCCGCTGCCTCTCTTTGAGGGAGAGCCGCTGATCCCGGCCCCGTTGGTGAAGAGCCTCGGTGTGATACTAGACTCGAGACTCTCGCTGGAGGCCCAGGTTGCTGCGACAAGTAAGGGAGCTTTTTTCCCACTCTGCGCCAGGCACGTCAACTGGCACCTTACCTTCCACCAGATGCGCTGGCTACGGTGGTCCATGCCACAGTGACATCACGGCTGGACTACTGTAATGCCTTGTACATGGGGTTGCCGCAGTCAACCACTCGTAAATCCAGCTGGTGCAGAATGCAGCCGCCAGACTCCTCACCGGGACACCACTGAGATGCCATATCGCGCCATCTCTGCAGCGCCTGCACTGGCTGCCAGTCGAGCTCAGAGCCATCCACAAGATCTTGTCGCTTACCTTTAAGGCCCTCCATGGCGCCGGCCCAGCTTATTTAAAAGACCGCTTGTCCGAACCAGCTCAGTTAAGGTCGCCGCGCGCAGGACACAGGGACCTTCTCCGCATTCCAGGTGTGTGGGAGGCCCGCCTCGACACCACGAGCCGGAGAGCCTTTTCCCTCGCGGCCCCTGTCCTTTGGAACTTGATGCCGGCGGATCAGAGAGCCATCCGGGACATGCCCCAGTTCCTGACCGCACTGAAGACCTGGCTCTTCCGAAAGGCTCACGGCTAAGGACACCTTCCAGACTTAGCCTGAGCTACTGGAACTATTTTAATTAATCTTTTTATTCTTTTAGCTTTTAACTATTGAATTCTTCTATGTGTTTTTGTGTGTAAGTCGCCCGGAGCACTGACGTGGAGGGCGACTCATAAATAATAAAATCAATCAATCAAAAAATTAGATTACATTAAGATTTAGATTAGTTTGAGATTCTATTTAGATTAAAATTAGATTTAGATTATGATTTAGATTAAGATTTAATTAAGATTAGATTTAGATAAAATTGGATTTAGATTAGATTAAGATTGAGGCCGACCAGGGCAGACCGGCACTGCCTGTGCTATTGGACCTCAGAGCAGCATTTGACGCCGTCCAAGATTACGGCCTTTGCACCCGCCGCCTGGCTGTTCCTGGAGGGAGGGGGACCTCCTTCCTCCACAATCGGAGGGGGTGGGCTGGTTTCCGGGGGGTCCCCCTTGCCTTGCGGGGTCCCCCGGGGAGCCATCTTTTCCCCTCTGTTACCGTATTTAACATCTATATGCGACCACTCGCTCAGCTGGTGCGTAGCTTTGGGCTTGAGTGCCACCAGTACGCTGACGACGCCCAACGCGTTCTGAGGATGGGGGGCCGGCCGGACTCCGTACCCGATCATTTCCACCGCTGCCTTGAGGCCGTGACTGGGTGGCTGCGAGCCAGCAGGTTGAAGGTGAATCCGGCCAAGACGGAGACCCTGTGGCTGGGTCGCCCGGGCGGTGGGGACACCCGGCCTCTCGTATCGATAAAATCAATCATATAATAACAACAGAGCAGTTTGGGTGTTTTTCCGTGTCTGTACAGGAACCCCGTATGCCGATGATAATGTAGTCTGTGCACATTCAGAAGAAGACCTACAGTGTCTGCTATGGCAGTGTTTCCCAACCAGTGTGCCGTGAGCGATCAGCAGGTGTGCCGTGGGAAATTGGCACTCTTTCCCCCTCCTAGCAGCTCTTTCTCCCTCTTTCCCTCCCCAAAGATCCTCCCCGAGGCAAAGGAAGGGCTCCGCCGAGTGCCGGAAGGGCCACGTGGGTGAATTGGGCAGTGAGCAGACCTGGGAGCATCGGGAGGCTGAAGCATTCACGGGTTTCCAAGAAACACATTGAGCCTCTCTGCTTGGAAATGTTTAATGTCTGGATTTTTCTAGAGTTGCGCCCCCACCCCCACCCCCCAAGGAACTGTTTATAACAGCTTCATGACATCCATAGTTAACTGGAAGCAAGGGTGAAATTTCACAAGGGTCTGGAGAACAAGCCCTATGAGGAGCGGCTTGAAGAGCTGGGCATGTTTAGCCTGAAGAAGAGAAAAGCTTATACATGGGCCATGTATAAGTATGTGAGAGGAAGTCATGTTGTGTTGGGTTTATGGAAACAGGCCCAGGTTTCACACTGAGTGTACAAATACATTTAAAAACATATTAACTACATGTATTACTGTGTTAGAGTGTCATTTTGGTTGGTGGTGTTGCGTTCATGGAAACAGGCCCAGGTTTCACACGGAGTGTACAAATACATTTAAAAACATATTACCTACATGTATTACTGTGTTAGAGTAATGGGCAAGGTAGTTGAGAGGGCAGTAATGGAGCAGCTGCAGTCCTTCCTAGATGATGCAACATGGCTAGACCCCTTCCAGTCCGGCTTCCGTTCGGGGCACGGGACGGAGACGGTCCTGGTCTCCATCACAGACCAACTCCGCTGCCAGCTCGACCAAGGCGGGTCTGCGCTGCTCGTGTTATTGGACCTCACGGCAGCGTTTGAGACGATCGACCACAATCTACTGATCCACCGCCTGGCCATGGCTGGAGTGAGGGGACAGCCCTGAAATGGCTGACCTCCTTCCTCCACCAGCGGTCTCAGCGTGTGAGGAGGGGCGAGGTGGTCTCCGAGGGCTCCCACTACTCTGTGTGGGTCCCCAGGGGGCCATTCTCTCCCCTCTGTTATTTAACATCTACATGCAGCCGCTTGCACAGCTGGTGCGGAGTTATGGGCTGGAGTGTCACCAGTACGCTGACGACACCCAGCTCATTCTGAGGATGGAGGACAGGCCGGGTTCCGTCCCCGATAATTTCCAACACTGCCTCGAGGCCGTTACTGGATGGCTGCGTGCCAGTAGGTTGAGGGTGAATCCGGCGAAGACGGAGATCTTGTGGTCGGGCCGCTCGGGTGGTGTAGATGTCCGGCTTCCGACCCTGGACGGTGTGGCGCTATGCCCATCGCCTTCCGTTAAGAGCCTGGGGGTCCAGCTGGACTCCCAGCTGACCAGGGAGGCCCAGGTCTCCGCGGTCAGCAAGGTTGCTTTTTCATCTGCGACAGGCTCGGAGGCTGGCCCCTACCTCTCCCGGGAGCGACCTGGCCACGGTGATCCAAGCTACGGTCATCTCAAGGCTGGATTACTGTAACGCGCTTTACGTTGGCCTTCCTTTGTCGGCGACCCGGAAGCTCAAGCTGGTGCAGAACACTGCCGCCCGGCTCCTGTCTGGAACCCCAGCTGGCGCCCACATCACACCTGTTTTGCAGGATCTGCACTGGCTCCCAATCGAGCACCGGATCTCCTTCAAGGTGTTGGTTCTTACCTTTAAGGCCTTGCACGGCCTGGGGCCAGCGTACTTGAGGGACCGACTCACCCCACACTGTCCCCCGAGATCACTACGCTCCGAGGATGCTAATTTGTTAGAGATACCCTCGCGAAATCGGCTAAACTGACATCTACTCGCCGGAGGGCGTTCTCCGTTATAGCTCCTACGCTGTGGAACGCCCTCCCGGCTGGAACGCGGGCTATAAAGGACCTGCTCCCGTTTAGACGCGCCTGCAAAACTTATTTGTTTAAGCAGGCCTTCGGTGAGTAGGTCCTGCCCATGTTCCGCTTTAGCCGCTGTCCTGGGGTGTCACGCTATCTAATTTCTGAACTGTACCTGGGGGTTGTGTATTTTGCTGTTTTAACTGTTTAATTGTCTTAGATGTTTTATCGCATTGCTTGTGTGTAGTTGTACCTTCGGTTCCTGTGAGCCGCCGCGAGCCTCAGGGAGTCGGCGGCATAGAAACCCAAATAATAATAATAATAAAAAAACATATTACCTACATGTATTACTGTGTTAGAGTGTCATTTTGTGTCATTTTGGTTGGTGGTGTTGCGTTCATGGAAACAGGCCCAGGTTTCACACTGAGTGTACAAATACATTTAAAAACATATTAACTACATGTATTACTGTGTCAGAGTGTCATTTTGTGTCATTTTGGTTGGTGGTGTTGCGTTCATGGAAACAGGCCCAGTTTTCACACTGAGTGTACAAATACATTTAAAAACATATTAACTATATGTATTACTGTGTTAGAGTGTCAT
>JARBWK010000022.1:1136577-1171305 GCA_030556195.1 Anolis apletophallus
TTGAAGCAAGTGTGGGTGTTGCAATTAGCAAACATTGAATACCCATGACGTTTTGCAAAGTCAGTCAGTGAGGGTCTCTGCATAGAGGTCGCAAGTGGCGTATATATCCCTGTGGAATAATGTCCAGGGTGGGAGGACGAACCCTTGTCTGTTGAAGCAAGTGTGGGAGTTGCAATTAGCAAACATTGAATACCCATGACGTTTGCAAAGTCAGTCAGTGAGGTCTCTGCATAGAGGTCGCAAGTGGCGCGTATATATCCCTGTGGAATAATGTCCAGGGTGGGAGGGACGAACCCTTGTCTGTTGAAGCAAGTGTGGGTGTTGCAATTAGCAAACATTGAATACCCATGACGTTTGCAAAGTCAGTCAGTGAGGGTCTCTGCATAGAGGTCGCAAGTGGCGTATATATCCCTGTGGAATAATGTCAGGGTGGGAGGACGAACCCTTGTCTGTTGAAGCAAGTGTGGGTGTTGCAATTAGCAAACATTGAATACCCATGACGTTTGCAAAGTCAGTCAGTGAGGGTCACTGCATAGAACCCTTGTCTGTTGAAGCAAGTGTGGCGCAATTAGCAAATATATCCCTGTGGAATAATGTCCAGGGTGGGAGGTCGCAACGCATATAACCCTGTTGTCTGTTGAAGCTTGTCTGTTGGGTGTTGCAATTAGCAAACATTGAATACCCATGACGTTTGCAAAGTCAGTCAGTGAGGGTCTCTGCATAGAGGTCGCAAGTGGCGCATATATATCCCTGTGGAATAATGTCCAGGGTGGGAGGACGAACCCTTGTCTGTTGAAGCAAGTGTGGGTGTTGCAATTAGCAAACATTGAATACCCATGACGTTTGCAAAGTCAGTCAGTGAGGGTCTCTGCATAGAGGTCTGCAAGTGGGCGCATATATATCCCTGTGGAATAATGTCCAGGGTGGGAGGACGAACCCTTGTCTGTTGAAGCAAGTGTGGGTGTTGCAATTAGCAAACATTGAATACCCATGACGTTTGCAAAGTCAGTCAGTGAGGGTCTCTGCATAGAGGTCGCAAGTGGCGCATATATATCCCTGTGGAATAATGTCCAGGGTGGGAGGACGAACCCTTGTCTGTTGAAGCAAGTGTGGGCGTTGCAATTAGCAAACATTGAATACCCATGACGTTTGCAAAGTCAGTCAGTGAGGGTCTCTGCATAGAGGTCGCAAGTGGCGCGTATATATCCCTGTGGAATAATGTCCAGGGTGGGAGGACGAACCCTTGTCTGTTGAAGCAAGTGTGGGTGTTGCAATTACGTTTGCAAAGTCAAACATTGAATACCCATGATATATCCCGTTTGCAAAGTCAGTCAGTGAGGGTCTCTGCATAGCAAGTGGCGCATATATATATCCCTGTGGAATAATGTCCAGGGTGGGGGACGTTTGAACCCTTGTCTGTTGAAGCAAGTGTGGGTGTTGCAATTAGCAAACATTGAATACCCATGACGTTTGCAAAGTCAGTCAGTGAGGGTCTCTGCTGTTAGCAAGTGTGGGTGTTGCAATTAGCAAACATTGAATACCCATGACGTTTGGCGTCAGTATATATCCCTGTGGAATAATGTCCAGGGTGGGAGGACTAAGACCCTTGTCTGTTGAAGCAAGTGTGGGTGTTGCAATTAGCAAACATTGAATACCCATGACGTTTGCAAAGTCAGTCAGTGAGGAATAATGTCTCTGCTGTTGAAGCAAGTGTGGGTGTTGCAATTAGCAAACATTGAATACCCATGACGTTTGCAAAGTCATATCCCTGTGGAATAATATCCCAGGGTGTCCAGGGTGGGGAGGACAACCCTTGTCTGTTGAAGCAAGTGTGGGAGTTGCAATTAGCAAACATTGAATACCCATGACGTTTGCAAAGTCAGTCAGTGAGGGTCTCTGCATTGAGGCAAGTGTGGTGTTGCAATTATATATCCCTGTGGAATAATGTCCAGGGTGGGAGGACGAATCCCTTGTCTGTTGAAGCAAGTGTGGGTGTTGCAATTAGCAAACATTGAATACCCATGACGTTTGCAAAGTCAGTCAGTGAGGGTCTCTGCATAGAGGTCGCAAGTGGGCGCGTATATATCCCTGTGGAATAATGTCCAGGGTGGGAGGACGAACCCTTGTCTGTTGAAGCAAGTGTGGGTGTTGCAATTAGCAAACATTGAATACCCATGACGTTTGCAAAGTCAGTCAGTGAGGGTCTCTGCATAGAGGTCGCAAGTGGCGCGTATATATCCCTGTGGAATAATGTCCAGGGTGGGAGGACGAACCCTTGTCTGTTGAAGCAAGTGTGGGTGTTGCAATTAGCAAACATTGAATACCCATGACGTTTGCAAAGTCAGTCAGTGAGGGTCTCTGCATAGAGGTCGCAAGTGGCGCGTATATATCCCTGTGGAATAATGTCCAGGGTGGGAGGACGAACCCTTGTCTGTTGAAGCAAGTGTGGGTGTTGCAATTAGCAAACACTGAATACCCATGACGTTTGCAAAGTCAGTCAGTGAGGGTCTCTGCCTAGAGGTCGCAAGTGGCACGTATATATCCCTGTGGAATAATGTCCAGGGTGGGAGGACGAACCCTTGTCTGTTGAAGCAAGTGTGGGTGTTGCAATTAGCAAACATTGAATACCCATGACGTTTGCAAAGTCAGTCAGTGAGGGTCTCTGCCTAGAGGTCGCAAGTGGCACGTATATATCCCTGTGGAATAATGTCCAGGGTGGGAGGACGAACCCTTGTCTGTTGAAGGAAGTGTGGATGTTGCAATTAGCCAGCTTGAATAGCGTTGAGTAGCCACAAAGTTTGCAGTCAGTCAGTGAGCATATTTACATAGAGGTAGCCTAGCCTGTGTTGCCTGGGGGCGGCCTCTGTTTGGGAGGGGTTCACTTCCATATTGAGTTGCCGCCTCGTAAAGGACCGGCAGCCTTCCATCCCGCAGGGGATCCCATTGACTGTTGCGCGTGATGTTTGAAAGAGAAACACGCATCGATCTGCTTGTTCAGGGGTGGGCAACCTACGGCCCGCGGGCCAGATCCGGCCCAGCAGCCAATTGTCTGGCCCGGGAGAAGGGCGTCAGGGGCGGGGTCAAGAGGAAGGGGTACTGCTGCTGCCATCTGATCGCGGGCTCTGTGGGGCCTGTGTCGGCAGACAGGCCAGAGAAGCGGCGGCTTTGCCATCCCTGGAGGCGATCTGGGCCTGCAGCGGGAGCACTCTGCGACCTGCGGGGGGTGATCGCCATGGCGACCCAGAAGACTTGGATCGTCTTCCGGGTCGCCAGGGCGATGAGCCGCCTCAGATTGCCTAGTGCTCCCCCTGCAGGCCAGGATCGCTTCCAGGGATGGCAGGCACTCCAAAGCCACCGCTCCTCTGGCCTGTCTGCCGACACAGGCCCCACAGAGCCCGCAATCGGATGGCGACAGCGGCACCCCTTGGCCCCGCAGGGCGATCGGCTGGGGGCAAGAGCGGGCAGAGGCCTGCAGCCTCCAGTCACCTGCTGCTCTGCTCTCATCTTGGTTCGCACCTTGTCTTCTTGAATTTAATTTAATTTTAGTGGTTTTTATTATTATTTTATAATAATTTTATTATAATATAATAAATAATATAATGTAATATTATATTATAATTTCAATATATTATAATGTCTATATATATACTATAATAATTATGATATTAATACTAATAATATATGAATATTTCTTGATATATTAATATGTTAATATTATTTATGTGTAATATATAGTAAATATAGTAAATAAATAAATAAATTGTACAGATTAGGATGTAGTTCAGCCTTTAGGTGCGGCCCTCCGTAATATTTTTTGGCTCTCGTGTGGCCCCTCGGAAAAAATAATTGCCCACCCCTGTGCTTGTTTCTCGCAGGATTTCGAGCGGGACGACGAGCGGTCAGCCAACGGGGGCTCCGATTCGGACGGCGAGGAGAACATTGGCTGGAGCACGGTCAACTTGGATGAGGAGAAGCAGCAACAAGACGTATGTTTGGAATTATATGCAGATGCTTTTCTGCTGAGTCTCCTTCGGGAGAGATCAAGCGGAGTGTAAATACATGCAATAATAACCAGCTTGCGTCCCCAGCGGTGCCCCGGTTGTTTGGGGAAATAAGGCATCGTTTGTTTTGGGGTGTTAGGTAATATTATTTAGTTCGTACCACTGTTTAGTAGGGAAAAGGCCAGTTTTTGATATCATTTTTATGAATGCTCCCATTAGAAAATGCATAAGGATGTGGGTGAACTACAATTCCCAGAATCGTGAGTCAATCCTCCCCCCCAAAGCAGGCCTGTAGGCACAGTTGGCCATGTTGGGTCTGTGTGCCAAGTTTAGTCCGGATCTGTCGTCGGCTGGGTTCAGTGCCCTCTGTATGCAGGTGAACTACAACTCCCAAAATCAAAGTCAATTCCCACAACCCACCCCCCCCCCCTCCCCAGTATGTTCTGTTCATCATGGGCCTTCTCTGTGCCAAGTTTGGTCCCAGTCCATTCTTGGTGGGGGTCACAGTTTCTCTGGAAGCAGGAGAACTACAACTCCCAGATTCCAAGGGCAATAACGCCCAAACTCAGCCTGTATTCACAGTTCAGCATCGTGAGCCTCTGTGCCAAGTTTGGTCCAGATTGGTTATTAATGGGATTCAGAGTGCTCTGGATACAGGGTGAACTACAACTCCCACGCGGGTGGGTCATTCCCTCCCCAACCCCCCCCCCCTCCAGTATGTTTTCGTTGGCCGTCAGGGTTCTGTGTGCCATGTGGGTTCCAGATCCACCGTTGGGGGCTTCCAGGTCAATTGTTGGGAGTTCTCTGGATACAGGGTGAACTACAACTCCCACTCGGGTGGGTCATTCCCTCCCCAACCCCCCTCCAGTATGTTTCTTTGGCCATCAGGGATCTGTATGCCATGTGGGTTCCAGATCCACCTTTGGGTCTTCCAGGTCAATTGTTGGGAGTTCTCAGGATACAGGGTGAACTACAACTCCCACGCGGGTGGGTCATTCCCTCCCCAACCCCCCTCCAGTATGTTTCTTTGGCCATCAGGGATCTGTATGCCATGTGGGTTCCAGATCCACCGTTGGGGGCTTCCAGGTCAATTGTTGGGAGTTCTCTGGATACAGGGTGAACTACAACTCCCACTCGGGTGGGTCATTCCCTCCCAACCCCCCTCCAGTATGTTTCTTTGGCCATCAGGGATCTGTATGCCATGTGGGTTCCAGATCCACCTTTGGGGGCTTCCAGGTCAATTGTTGGGAGTTCTCTGGATACAGGGTGAACTACAACTCCCACTCGGGTGGGTCATTCCCTCCCCAACCCCCCTCCAGTATGTTTCTTTGGCCATCAGGGATCTGTATGCCACGTGGGTTCCAGATCCACCTTTGGGTCTTCCAGGTCAATTGTTGGGAGTTCTCTGGATACAGGGTGAACTACAACTCCCACTCGGGTGGGTCATTCCCTCCCCAACCCCCCTCCAGTATGTTTCTTTGGCCATCAGGGATCTGTATGCCACGTGGGTTCCAGATCCACCTTTGGGTCTTCCAGGTCAATTGTTCGGAGTTCTCTGGATACAGGGTGAACTACAACTCCCACATGGGTGCGTCAGGCAGTGGGCGGGGTCATGCAAATTCCACACCAACGGAGAGAGAAAGGAACACTGGGATGCCTGTGGTGGAGGAAACACAGGAAATCTAGGGTGGAATGGTCCCCCTCTGAAAGCCTCCACTTGGGTGGTGTGCAGTCATGCAAATTCCATGCCAGTGGCAAGAGAAAGGAATTATGGGATGTGGCGCTCACTATAGCCTGCGGTGTGCTTGGAGGGAGGGCCATTGGTGTCTCCCGCATGGTCCAGATCCGGTAACTTTGTGGAAGCAGAAGTCTGTCTGTGTAAGCGGACGCCTCTGCGACATACACATAATTATTATATTGCATTATTAGTAGTATTATATAATAATAATAACAATAATCCATTCCATCTTGCAGTCACCTCTGGGTGGGATGGATCAAAGTAAATGAAGATGCTGAACTTGAAAACTGTGCGAGCCGTTCAGCAGTGGAACTCTCTACCCCAGAGTGTGGTGGAGGCTCCTTCTTAAGCAGAGGCTGGATGGCCATCTGTCGAGAGCGGTTTGAATGCGATTTTCTTGACTTCAAACGACAGGAAAAGAGATTCCACCTCAATATGAGGAAGAACTTTCCTGACTGAGAGAGCCGTCCAGCAGTGGAACTCTCTGCCCTGGAGTGTGGTGGAGGCTCCTTCTTTGGAGGCTTTGAAGCAGAGGCTGGGTGGCCATCTGTCGGGGGTGCTTTGAATTCGATTTTCCTGCAATTCCACCTGAACATGGGGAAGAACTTCCCTGACTGTGAGAGCTGTTCAGCAGTGGAGCTCTCTGCCTTGGAGTGTGTTGGAGGCTACTTCTTTGGAGGCTTTGAAGCAGAGGCTGGGTGGCCATCTGTCGGGGTGCTTTGAATCGATTTTCCTGCAATTCCACCTGAACATGGGGAAGAACTTCCTGACCAGGTGAGCTGTTCAGCAGTGGAGCTCTCTGCCTTGGAGTGTGTTGAGGCTTCTTCTTTGGAGGCTTTGAAGCAGAGGGTGGGTGGCCATCTGTCGGGGGTGCTTTGAATTCGATTTTCCTGCTTCTTGACTTGACAGAAGGCGATTCCACCTGAACACGAGGAAGAACTTCCCTGTCTGTGAGAGCCGTTCAGCAGTGGAACTCACTGCCCTGGAGGGAGTGTGGTGGAGGCTTTAAAGCAGAGGCTGGGTGGCCATCTGTCGGGGTGGTTTGAATATGATTTTCCTGCTTCTTGACTTGAGGCTGGGCTGAAAGGCGATTCCACCTGAACACGAGGAAGAACTTCCCTGACTGTGAGAGCCGTTCAGCAGTGGAACTCACTGCCCCGGAGGGAGTGTGGTGGAGGCTTTAAAGCAGAGGCTGGGTGGCCATCTGTCGGGGGTGGTTTGAATTCGATTTTCCTGCTTCTTGACTTGAGACGACAGGAAAGGCGATTCCACCTGAACACGAGGAAGAACTTCCCTGACTGTGAGAGCCGTTCAGCAGTGGAACTCTCTGCCCCGGAGGGAGTGTGGTGGAGGCTTTAAAGCAGAGGCTGGGTGGCCATCTGTCGGGGGTGGTTTGAATTCGATTTTCCTGCAATTCCACCTGAACATGAGGAAGAACTTTCCTGACTGTGACAGCCGTTCAGCAGTGGAACTCTCTGCCCTGGAGGGAGTGTGGCGGAGGCTTTGAAGCAGAGGCTGGGTGGCCATCTGTCGGGGGTGCTTTGAATTCGATTTTCCTGCTTCTTGACTTCAAACGACAGGAAAGGCCATTCCACCTGAACATGAGGAAGAACTTCCCTGACTGTGAGAGCCGTTCAGCAGTGGAACTCTCTGCCCCGGAGGGAGTGTGGTGGAGGCTTTAAAGCAGAGGCTGGGTGGCCATCTGTCGGGGTGGTTTGAATTCGATTTTCCTGCTTCTTGACTTGAGACGAAAGGAAAGGCGATTCCACCTGAACACGAGGAAGAACTTCCCTGACTGTGAGAGCCGTTCAGCAGTGGAACTCTCTGCCTTGGAGTGTGTTGGAGGCTCCTTCTTTGGAGGCTTTGAAGCAGAGGCTGGGTGGCCATCTGTCGGGGGTGCTTTGAATTCGATTTTCCTGCTGCTTGGCAGAAAGGGGATGGACCGGATGGCCCACGAGGTCTCTTCCCACTCTGTGGTTCTCGAACAGGCACCCTCAATCTGCGGCCTTCCGGCTGTTTTGGCCTCCAACTCCCAGAATTCCTGACCGCTGAACGAGCTGCCTAGGACTTCTGGGAGTCGGAGGCCCAAACGGCCGGAGGGCCGCGGATTGAGGGTGCCTGTTCTGGAAGAGGAGCTGCCCTGACCATGCTCACACGGAATCAATGCCGCGGTGGGGGGACAAGTCGGCAGGGCGGGGGCGGCCATTCTCCCTGGCCCCTCCCTTCCCGGCCCACATGCCTGTCTCTGTCTTGCAGTTTTCGGCGTCCTCCACCACCATCTTGGACGAAGAGCCCATCGTCAACCGGGGCCTGGCCGCAGCCCTGATGCTTTGCCAGAACAAAGGTAAGAAGAGCCCGGAGCAGCTTGCGGGCGAGGGGAAGGCGTTCTCGGCGCGGCTTCCCTCCCACCCTCTGGGAAACAGGGCCGGCGCCGTGTTGTGGGCCACCCCCGCCTTGTGGGCAATCCTGAGGCTTCTTCCTGTCCCCCAGGCTTGCTGGAAACGACCGTCCAGAAAGTGGCCAGGGTCAAGGCGCCCAACAAGTCGCTGCCGTCGGCCGTCTACTGCATCGAGGACAAGATGTAAGTCAAGAGTCTCTGCGCTCTCAACGCCCACCAGAAAGTTGACCTCTCATTGACCTAGGTCAGGGGTCGGGAACCTTCTTGACTCAGAGCCATGAAAGCAAAATATTTGGAAATGTATTTCAGTGAGATTATATACAATATATCTATCTATCTATATATATATATATATACACACACAGTGTGTGTGTGTGTGTGTGTGTATATATATATATACACAGTGTGTGTGTGTGTGTGTATCTATTATATAAATGGGTTCACATCATGTGATGTATCCCTCAAACAAAGAAACCTTACAACGCAGAGACACCAAACTTGCCAACAGAAATAGGCCTCAAGCAAGGTACGTTTGTAGCAAAGAAACTTTCCCCCCCAAAACCTAAAAGGCCCCCAAAACAACGAGTAAAAATAAAACTACATTTACCAGCATCCTCCGGGGCAGCCAAAGACTCACCCAGCCTCTACATTCTGAACAACATGATTGGCTGCCAATAAGGGCGGATTTGCATAACTGCTGCACTGGCCAGCCAACATGAAAATTCCGATCCATAATAAACTGCCAAAACAGAATAAGGAAAAGGCCTGAGCCAATCCCCAACCCAAACAGCAAAATCACTTCCAACCGAAAATTTACACCCCAAAACATCACAGACCACGCCCAAAATTGACAGTAAGGCTTCATTAACTTGATTTCCCTAACTAGGCCTCACTTACTGGGAAGCTGTTTACGCTCCGAATTGACAGTAAGGCTTCATTAACTTGATTCCTCCGACTAGGCCTCAGGTCACTGGACATTGTGTATGGCCTGAATTGACAGTAAGGCTTCATTAACTTGCTGTTCCTAACTAGGCCTCAGCTCATGGGACATTGTGTATGGCCTGAATTCACAGTAACCTACCTTGGCACACAGAGCCCCGACCATGCATGATGGGACTTGAGGTACCACCATGGAAAATGGGATTTGTAGTACTTCAAAACCCATCATTCCCCACAGACCACTGTGGCCCAGAACCAATACCAATAAAGACCCAACTTGGCACACCATGCCCCCCATGACCCACACTCCATCCAACTGCAGTTTAGAGGAGGGCACACCGTGGATGATTGGACTTTCTCGCATCTCCTAAAAAGGGCACAGCAACGCGTGCCGGGTACACCTAGTAATTATATATATAAAGACTGAATTCAACTAAATGTGAATCTATACGTACATACTATGAGAACAGGATTCCCCCGGCAGAAGGACGAGACACTTTAGACCTGGCTCTGCAAAAGGCACGCTCAGGACTCTGGGAAGGAAGAGAAGATGGAAGGAAGGAAGGAAGGGGGAAAGAAAGAAAGAGTAAATAAAGGAGGGATGGGGAGAGGAAGAAAGAAAAGGAGAACAAACTATGGAAAAGGAAGAAAAGAAAGGCAGGAGAGAGACAAGGAGGGGAAAAGAAAGAAGGAAATGGGAAGGGAGGAAAGGAAAGGGAGTGAGGAAAAAGTAAAATAATGAAGGGAAAAGAAGAAAAGAAAGAAAGGGAGAGAAAGGGGAAGTGAAAAGAAAGGAAGGAGAAGGAAAGGAAGACTTGGGGGGGAAAGAATAGAAGAGGAAGGAAGCGGGAGGGAGAATGAAGGAAAGAAGGAAGGGGAGAGGAGGAAAGGAAGGAGAAAAGGAAAGGGAGAATGGAGGAAAGGAAGGGGAGAAGGAAAGGGTGAAGCGGGAGAAAGGAAGGAAGGAAGAGGAATGAAGAGGGAGAATGGAGGAAAGAAGGAAGGGGAGAGGGAGGGAAAAGGAAGGAGAAGGAAAAAGAAGAGGAAAGAGGAAGGAAGACGGAGAATGGAGGAAAGAACGAAGGGGAGAGAGGGAGGGAAAAGGAAGGAGAGAAGAAGAAGGAAAGGGTGAAGGGGAGAAAGAAAGGAAGAGGGAGAATGGAGGAAAGAAGAAAGGAGAGAGGGAGGGAAAAGGAAGGAGAGAAAGAATGTGTGAAGGGGGAGAAAGGGAGGAAGGAAGAGGGAGAATGGAGGAAAGAAGGAAGGGGAGAGAGGGAGGGAAAAGGAAGGAGAGAAAGAATGTGTGAAGGGGAGAAAGGGAGGAAGGAAGAGGAAGGAAGAGGGAGAATGGAGGAAAGAAGGAAGGGGAGAGAGGGAGGGAAAAGGAAGGAGAGAAAGAATGTGTGAAGGGGAGAAAGGAAGGAAGAGGAAGGAAGAGGGAGAATGGAGGAAAGAAGGAAGGGGAGAGAGGGAGGGAAAAGGAAGGAGAGAAGGAAAGGGTGAAGGGGAAAGAGGAAGAAAGGAAGACGGAGAATGGAGGAAAGAAGGAAGGGGAGAGTGGCAGGGATGCGAATCTGGCGGCGAGGAGGAGGAAGAAGAGGAAGTGGCCACACCCCCGCAGGGGCCCAGCAGCCATTGCAGGGAGACGAAGGGGGCGGGGCCAAAGGAGGGGGCATCGCAAGCTCTCCGGAACATTGAGAACCGCTGATATAGGAGCTCTCCTGTGTGTGTGCACGCAACACCCCCGTCCCCCCCCCTGTACGCTTGCGCAGTTTTTGTTTTTTATTATTGTTGGTCACACCTTACATTGTGAGACGTTCTGTTGCCAAATTTGGTGTGATTCTGTTCATTGGTTCTTTTGTTTACTTCAGCCTAACAACGACAGCTCCTTTTTTATATGTATAGATTATATTATATGATAAGCACAGTGCAGGAGGCGAGATGGAACTGCCTTCACGGCCCCTCCTCTCTTCACTCTGATCTCTGGTGCTGGGGGGGGCGTGGGGGGGGGGCTTGAATGCGCAGTAACCTCGTTGTCCAGGCCCCAGAAGCCTTTGCTAGTCCCGAGACTCTTGGGATGTGGCGTTCAATGGGAAAGCGTTCCAAAACACTGCGTCCGTCCCTCCTCCTCTCTCGCCAGGGCCATTGACGACAAATACAGCCGCCGGGAGGAGTACCGGGGCTTCACGCAGGACTTCAAGGAGAAGGACGGCTACAAGCCCGACGTCAAGATCGAATACGTGGACGAGACGAGGCGCAAGCTCACGCCCAAGGAGGTTGGCCTCTCACAAATACTTTCCGAACCTTAAGACTCCAGTCCTGGGTTTTAGAATAGCTTCATGGGTTACTACAGGGCTGCCCAACAGGCGGCTGGCGGGCCGTGTACGCATCCCCCTACCCTCCTGGGATAAATAGTATTTGAAAATAAAATTCGGGGGGGCGCTCGCGGGCATGCGTGGGAGGGCGCCTCTCCCGCCCGGCGTCCTGCGCGGCGTCCTGCCCCTTTTCGGCGGGACTGGGTGACGTCGCTAAGCCCCGCCGAAAAAAGATGCCGCCCTTGGTGACGCCGGTGTGGCGCCGGGTTCCTTCCACCTCTTCCTCCTCACCCTTTTCGGCGGGGCTTAGCGACGTCACCCAGCCCCACCCAAAAGGGGCGGGCCGGGCAGGCACCCCGGCGTGTTGACGTCAGGCGTGCTGACGTCAGCACGCCATCAGGAGCGCTCCCGCCCCCGTGAGTGACCCCACCCCCGGTATGGCCCCCCTGGTCATCAGTGACCAGAACTCTGGCCCCTGGGCCAAAAGAAGTTGGACAGCCCTGGGTTACTACACAGACAAAGCGGGAACGTATACTTGGCATTCACTCCACAGACAAGGGTGGGTCAAAAAGTTTTGCCTCCTGTGTGATGATGATAATAATAATAATAATAATACTTAATCATACACTTTATTTATATTTTGCTCTTCTCACCCGAAGAAACTCAGAAGCGGATTACAGGTACACATACTTAGCAGACAATCCCTGCCGTTTCCACATACAACCCATTCAGGGCATTTCCCCCCCCTATTTCGAAGTTAAGCTCCGCCCCTTCTCTACCAGCCAATCCTAACTCCCTCATTTCCCTCCAGGCTGCTCCTTAGGCATGCCCCCTTTTGGAAATGAGGGGAGTTAGGATTGGCTGGTAGAGAAGGGGCGGAGCTTAACTTCGAAAAAGGGGAAATGAGATCCTAAGATAAACGTCCCCTATGGCACGCTATATAGGCGAACAGAGGCAAACTCTGGCCACCAGGGGGAGCTGGCGCACTCCTCATCTCTCAGCGTTCCTAGCGTCGCTCGTTGTTCCTTCCGCATTCCTCAGCGTTCCTGGAGTTCTTTAATGGCCTCATAATTCATTCAACATTTCCCTCCCCACTTAATGTGGTACCCTTATCTCCTACTTGACAGATGCAACTGTCTTTCGGGCTGCAAAGGTCGACAGCAGGCTACACTTAAAGGCCGAGCACCCACCTCAGCCCGGGCAGGCCTCGAACTCATGACCTACTGGTCAGAGAGATCTTATGCAGCTGACACTTAGCCAGCTGCGTAAAACAGAGGGGACACTTTACCTTAAAGAATGTACAAAAAAATCTCAAATAGCTACCTATTTATATCAATAATTCTATGTGTAAACTGCTTAAGAGTAACGCTATACAATGACTAAAGCTGTAAGTTGTGTTACATCACATGAGAGTGTTCCCAGAGCCCACATACCCCAAGACAAATAGTCAATGATGGGCTCACGGCCAAGCGCACCGTCGTGCAGGAGCGGGCTCAGACCTGATAAATCAATGGCTGGGATCCGGGGCCGCGCCGCTGCCAAGATAATGCCACCATCCACGCTGTACAATTGAGTCCCCAGGAGGTACTCGGAAGTTTGCAACCTATCGTGTAAACACGAAGCAGCGAAGCCAGGTCAATATAAGGAATGACGACGATGTGATGGAAACTGATTTCAGCATGACGCTGAGGCTGCAATTGTATGTTTTTAATTGTTAAATTGTTATTATATGTTTTTTTTGGGGGGTTGACTTGTTGCTGTGTTGTATTGAGGGCAGAGACTGCCTGTGTAAAGCGTCCCGAGTCGCCTTCGGGCTGAGAGGGGCGGGATAGAAACGTGACAAATAAATAAATCTGGAATCCAAAACGAATGAGCAGCAGAATCTAGCATAGAAGGGATTTAAGGTGGAGCAGCCCAAGACAGAATACAAAGATGCGGAAACCTACGAAATACAATCCCAATGTCTAGAACTCCACAACCAGTCAAACGATCAGTCCAACAGCGATCCAGAACAGGATGGCAAGAACAACACCGTGCCAGCTGCAACCAATGGTTAATTGCAAACCCCCTTTATTCAGTCCTCCTCGGGGCTCAATTGCGCCGACGCCCATCCCCATCTCTTTCAGCTGCCAGCATCACCGCCCAAGCTGCCCTTTGTCTCTCTCGCCAGGCCATACATCTCCTGCAACGACTTAGCTCTCCCCAACAGTCCCCACGAGTCCCACTCCCCATCTCCCGTGAACCCCGCAAATGAATCACCGCTGGTGGGTTCCAAGCAGATATCCCGTATCTGTTGTTCATCTCACTGGAGTCGCCTTCGGAGTCTAGGGTCCCGCTTTGCCGTTCTCCAGGCCTTACCGGTGTGTCTTTTTTTCTCCCCCAGGCTTTCCGCCAGCTCTCCCACCGTTTCCACGGCAAAGGCTCCGGCAAGATGAAGACGGAGCGGCGCATGAAGAAGCTGGACGAAGAGGCGGTGAGGCATCGCAATGGGGAGATCTCGGGCCTCGTTCCACCCTGACGGCAGAGTCCCAAATGCCGACAGATTGGGAGCCAGGGCTGCGTGTCCCACCTTATACATTCCCCCTAAGGCTCCCTCCATTCTTTTACTTGGCGTTGTGGGGAGCTAGGAAAGGCCTCAGAGAGGGCGATGCTCAGGCCGGAGTAGCGTTTGGTGGCGCCTAGGCCACACTCTGGAAACGCCGCCCCAGGAGGCGGGGCCGCTTGAGGGGGCGGGGCTGCTTGGGGGCATGCGCAAGCGACGAACAGGCGGGGAAAGTCCCGCCGCCCCTAGGGCCTCTGACGTGGCTTCCCCCCGCCTGTTCGTCGCTCGCGTCGGCCCCGCCCTTCCTTCGTTCCTTCACTGCGCAAGCGCCCGAAGATCGAACTTTAATTTTTTTTTTATTTTGCGGGGTCCGGAGCTGGCGCCCTAGGCCATGGCCTAGGGTGGCCTTATGGGTAATCCGGGCCTGGCGATGCTGCCCTCCTCGTGTCCAGCCAAAAGCACCTGGGATTCCGCTGTCTGTGGGGCATTTCTTTAGGGGTCCAAAATACCCAGGAAAAGGAGGGGGGGGGTCCTCGGGACAGATAGGAACTGAGGGGGTGGCCTGTCTTGTTTTGCTCCAGCTCTTGAAGAAGATGAGTTCCAGCGACACCCCGTTGGGAACGGTGGCTTTGCTGCAGGAGAAGCAAAAGGCCCAGAAGACGCCCTACATCGTCCTCAGCGGCAGCGGGAGAGCATGAATGCGTAAGGACCCCCCCCCCCCTCGCGCACTCAAAAGCCCTCTCCTTCTATTGACCATCAGGCTCAGGCTGGAAGACCTAGAAATGCCAAGAAATAGCCATTTCATTATTATTTTTGCATTCCAGCATCTGCAAGGGTCAGCTGAGTTAAAATTATTATTAGTAGTAGTATTGTTCTAGCATCTCAGTGAGTCAATTCAGTAAATATTTTTACTATTATATATTAAATATTTTTACTATTTATTATTTAATAATAAATATTTTTATTATTATTTCAGCATCTGCATGAGTCGTCTGAATAAATTTATTATTATTATTATTAATTATCATCATCATTATGCCAGTATCTCCATGAGTCTATTAACTCAATTGACTTATGGAAATAACAACAATAATATATTTATATATTTACTGAATTGACTCACTGAGATGTTAGAATACTACTTACTACTACTAATAATAATAATAATATATTAACTCAATTGACTTATGGAGATACTGGCATAATAATAATAATAAGTCACTCCGTTGACCCATGCAGATGCTGGAATAATAAGAATAACAATAATATATAATAATCATATAATATTAACTTAGTTGACCCATGCAGATGCTGGAATAACATTTTTTTTATTATTATTATGCCAGTATCTTCAGGAGGCAATTAAGTTAATATTATTATTATGCTACCATGTTTCCCTGAAAGTAAGACAGCGTCTTGCTTTCTTTTCCCCCAAAAAGTCCCCTCACGCCTTACTTTCGGGTACGTCTTATATAAACTAAGACGTGCCCCGTCGCCCGCCCGCCGGCCCATCGGCCGCGGCACACCTCTGGCGCACCTTTCTGCCAGGCCTCTGACGCGACGAAGGAAGGGAGGAAGAGGGCAAGGGCGGAGGGAAGCGGCGGCGCGTCAGAGTGGCGCTCTGACGTCGCCGCTTCCCTCCGCCCTGCGCTCTTCCCCCTCCCTTTCTTGGGCGCGTCAGAGGCTGGCGAGAAAGGTGCGCCGCGGAGGTGTGCGCGGCCGATGGGGCGGCGGCGGCGGCGTAATGGCGGCGAGTACGGCTTACATTCGGGTACGGCTTACATTAGCCGACCCCTGACACCGATCTTACAATCGGGGTGTCATACTTTCGGGGAAACACGGTAGTATCTCCATAAGTCAATTGAGTTAATTTATTATTATTATTATGCCAGTATCTCCAGGAGTCAATTAAGTTAAATTATTATTAATATTATTATTATTATGCCAGTATCTCCAGGAGTCAATTAAGTTAATTTATTATTATTATTATTCAAGCATCACCAGTAAATATATTACTACTACTACTAATTATATTTTTTCATTATTATGCCAGCATCCCAATTGAGTTAATTTATTATTATTATTATTATTATTAGTAATCTAACATCTCAGTGAGTCAATTCAGTAAATATATAAATATATTATTTCCGCATTTCCATGGATTGACTATGTGTGTGTGTGTGTACACACACACACACACACACACACCCACACCCACACACCAGCATCTCCATGGATCATTTGAGTTTTTAAATGTATATTTATAATTGTTGAATGTATTTAACTGTATTTTATGCTATGTTTTATTGTGTCAGCACTGAATTGTTGCCTGTTGGAAGCCGTCCTGAATCCCTCTTCGGAGGTCGAGAAGGACGGGGTAGAAATGTTCTCAATAAATAAATATTATTATTATATATTACAATATATTATTATTATTATTACTCCAGCATATCTATGGGTCAACCCTTGTTAATACATTATTAGTATATATTATATTATTACTATTCCAGCATCTCCATGGGTCGATTGAGAGTCTGTTTTATTACTATTATTATTATTGCTATTACTATTATTAAAATGGGGGGGGGTCTTTCTTCATTTCTTGACCCTCTTCTCTCCATGTCTTCTCTCATTTGCAGCAACACCATCACCAAGTAGACCAAGAAACCCGGGGTTGTTCCTACTTGTGGGTCAAGGATTCGTCTTCCTTCGACTTTCAAACGAAGACACATTTGTGTATATAGTTGTATTGAGTTTGGAGCTCCTTCCTTCCAAATCTCTTCTCTTTTTGTATCTTTAATGTGAAAGCGAATTAAGTAAAAGTCAATACTTTCCTTGCCAGTTTGTCGAGACTCTTCCTTCTATTGCGACCAAAGTTTTTCAATGCTTTTTCCAGAAATACTTCCTATCTTACATGCATTTTCAACCGTGCCGTAGCCCACTTCCAGCCATATTATTATTGAATATTTCCAGATTTTTTTCACACAATTATTATTATTTAAATATATTTTATTGAATATTTCCAGATTTTTTTCAAATTATAATTTAAACGTATTTTATTAAATATTTCCAGATTTTTTTCACACAATTATTATATATATTTATATTTATTATATCGTGCTAGACTACTATATTGCAATATTATTATTATTATTATATATAGTATTTTTATTATATCACTAGCTGTACCCGGCATGCGTTGCTGTGCCCTATGTAGGAGATGCGAGAAAGTCTGACTATGTAAGGGTTGGAATTGATGTGACTTATGGTCTTGGTGGGGTCATGGCTGTGTCGTTGTGGGTTGTTCTGGTGGGTGGGATGTTGAAGTCCTGGGGAGTTGTCGGTTTGTGGTGTTGAAGGAAGGAATGGCATACAAATGGGTTGAGCAGTAGACGCAAGGTTGTGTTATGTGCGCATTGTGTTGTGTGTAGGTATTACTTTTTTGATGAGTTAGTGGGTGTGTGGTGGCATTGTGGGTGGTAGTATGTTGTGGAATGCTTGTGTGGGTGGGGTGTTTGTGTGTGTTTGTAGAGTATCAGTGCAGTGTTGTGTTGTGGTTGGAGTATAGGTAAAGATGGTTTTTGTTTGTGGTGGTGGTGTTGTGTGAAGGTTGGGGGGATGGGTTGTGATAGGAAGTTGTGTTGTGTTGTGTGGGTAGGAATTCCTGGAGTATTGTGCCTGGGACGTGTGTGTATTTGGAGGTGTGTGTGGTGGTGAGTAGTGAGTGCAGTCCTGGGTTTTGTGTTGGGGAAGTTGTCAGGTATTTGCGGGGTGTATTTTGTGTGTGTTGTGGTGACATAGTTGTCTCAGTCTGGCTGTGTGCTGGTTGTGATGTGGAGGGGGTGTTGCTTTTGCCAGTGGTGTTCGTTGTGTATTTTGTTTTGGGGTGGGTTTTTGTGTTGCAGGATTGTTTTTGTTTTTTGTGGGTTTTGCAAGTTTGTGTTATTCTGGGGGTATGTGTTTGTCAGTGGTGCCTGTGTCCCTGGCGCCCTCTTTGTCTCCCTCCTAGAGCTTGGCCTTGACAGTTTAACCCTCAAACACCAACTGACTAAACTCAAATCACTCAGCATTCTAATCTAACCTTGCCTGCATTTTGTGTGGGCCGATGTTGGCCAAATGGGTTTCGCTGGCGGCCGCAGAGGACGCCGGGAAATGTAGTTTTTTATCATTGTTTTGGGGGCCTTCTAGGTTTGGGGGGGGAGTTTCTTTGCTAAAAACCTTCCTTGCTTGAGGCCTATTTTTGTTGGCAAGTTTGGTGTCTCTGCCTTGGAAGGTTTCTCTGTCTCTGGCAGTCGTTCCATGACGGGACCTCCTTTATATATATAGATTATATTGATTTCTAGATTTTTTTTTCACATTATTATTATTACTATTATTATCACCATTCTTATTAATTCTCCTGCTGGATAAAGAGGAACGTGCTCCCTTTTTGGCCAAGGAAAAGTGCCGCCTCTCGGTCCCATTCGGAGCACGGTTTTATTAAACAAGACAATAACAAAAGAGTTCAAAACCACAAGGCGGAGAGTTCCCAACACTCCCCGCTAGAAAAGGGATTTTTCCAAGGCCCGGGATCCAGGCTTGCCTGGAGAAGGTTCCCAAAGCCGTTACTTCTCGTTCTCCTCTTCCTCCTCCCCTTCTTCCTCCTCATCGCTGCTGTCCTCGCTCTCTTCTTCGTAATTGTAGTTGACCCGGTTGGTGTTCACAAAGAGGTCGGCGTCATCGTCGGCGGTGTCGTCTTCTCCGGCCGAACGTTGTGGGCTGGCAGTCCTGTCCCTGCAAGGAAGGAAGGAAGGGGAAATGACCGTCTAGAGCAGGGGTGGTTCCCAACCTTCCAAATGTGGCGACCCCTCGTGTTGCGGTGACCCCCAACCATAACATTTCTGTTGCTACTTCCATATCTCTAATTTTGCTCCTGTTATGAATCCTCATATAAATATCCGATATGCATGAAGGGTGTTCATCCACTGGACCAAGTACCGACTACACCCAAATTTGAATAATGGTGGGGTGGGGGGGGGGGATTGATTTTGTCATTTGGGAGTTCTAGTTCACCTACAATCAAAGAGCATTCCGAACTCCACCAACGATGGAATTGAACCAAGCATGACACACAGAGCTCCCATGATCAACAGAAAATACTGAAAGGATCTGGTGGGCCTTGAGTTTGGGAGTTGTAGTTCACCTATATCCAGAGCGCACTGTGGACTCAATAATGGATCTCGACCAAACTTGGCACAAATACTCAATATGCCCAAATGTGAACACTGGTGGAGTTTGGGGGAAATAGAGCATGCCATTTGGGAGTTGTCGTCGCTGGGATTTATAGTTCGACTACAATCAAGGAGCATTCTGAGCTCCACCAACGATGGAATTGAGCGAAGCATGGCACACGGAACTCCACGACCAACAGAAACTACTGGAAGGGTCTGGTGGGCATTGACCTTGAGTTTGAGAGTTGTAGTTCACCTACATCCAGAGCGCAAACAATGTTTGCTCGCTATGCTCTGCTCCATGGGAAGGAGAGAGATGGTGCATTTGCTGGGCAACAGATCTGCAATGGAATCTTCCATCTTCCCAGGTTGGAAGGGAAGGAGTGCGTTTAGGATGTCTTGGAGTGCGTTTTGAATGTTTTGGAGTGAGTTTAGGATGTTTTGGAGTGCGTTTAGGATGTTTTGGAGTGCGTTTACAATGTTTTGGAGTGCGTTTACGATGTTTTGGAGTGCATTTAGAATGTTTTGGAGTGTGTTTAGGATGTTTTGGAGTGCGTTTAGAATGTTTTGGAGTGCGTTTACGATGTTTTGGAGTGCATTTAGGATGTTTTGGAGTGCGTTTAGGATGTTTTGGAGTGCATTTAGGATGTTTTGGAGTGCGTTTACCTTGTTTTGGACTGGCGTATTGGCAGGAGGATCAGAACCTTTTCTGTTACAGTTACTACACATTACTTGGGTGTGTTATCTGCTTCAGCATACAACAAAGGCACTAAGTTTGCAAGCATTAGGCTTAGCTTGATGGCTCGTTTGCGCTGAAGAAACCTTTGCCTGTTGCTGGGAGTGGTTACGCAGTGTCCTGAAGCCGAACCCTTTGGAGTACCAAGGAAACGGCTTCTTTACGGAAAGATAAGGATATTCTACTGATAACTACGTAGAGAGACTGTCTTATTTTGCTATGTGTTTGCATATTGTTGTGTAAAGAAGGCGACTCAATGGAGATATTTGTTGTATATTGGTGAGAACCATTCTTTTGCTTTGTGTTTTCGATCTACAGCGAATAGAACTCTATTTTTGTTTCAGAAACAGACTTGTGTATTTTTTGATTTTTTTATCACACTAAGAGAGTAAAAGGGGCCGAGACATTCTACGGGTGGCCAACGCTATTCTGACATAAATGGTCTTCTGTGAAAGTTCGGGTGCCCTTTCTCTTACTGGGAAATTGCAAAAAAAAGAACCTATGCCTTAAAAGTGATTGAAAAGTGATTATTTATAACACACTCACCTCTCTTTCACATCCCGGGGAGTTCTGGCGGCATCGTCCAAAAAGGCTTCGGGCCTAAAAGAGGGCACAGAAGGGTTAAACTTCGCGTCCTGTATCAAGTAGGATAATAACACCATAATATACTCAATTAATTAATTAAAGGAGGAGGAAGTGGGCAAAGTTTAACATTTTGAAGTCACATAAGATCGTAATAATAAAGGAAATTTGGGCAACTGAAAATGTAAAGGCCCAACTAGAAAAGCAGTTGGGCCACTTGACGAAAATGGTAAGAAAGGGACGATAAGTGAAGACAAGGAGATTGCTGAGCGGCTAAACGACTTCTTTGCCTCCGTTTTCACACAGGAGGACAGACAACATATGCCTGCAGCTGAGTCAGTTTTTTCAGGGAGGGAATTAAATGAATTAAACCAGATAGAGATAAACAAGGAAGATGTTCTCACATGCCTTACTAAACTAAATGTCAACAAATCACCAGGTCCAGACGGCATCCACCCCAGAGTTCTTAAGGAACTCAAGTGTGAAATTGCTGAACTTCTAGCTAAGATATATAACCTTTCTCTAAGATCAGGCACTGTACCCGAGGACTGGAGGGAGGCAAATGTAACTCCGATCTTCAAGAAAGGATCCAGGGGTGATCCAGGAAATTATAGGCCAGTTAGTCTAACCTCAGTTCCAGGCAAAGTGATGGAAACCATTATTAAAGAAAAATTACCAAGCACATAGAAGAACAGGCATTGCTGAAGGAAAATCAACATGGTTTCTGCAAAGGCAAATCATGTCTTACTAACTTGATAGGATTCTTTGAGGGTGTAAATAAACACATAGATAAAGGGGACCCAGTCGATATTGTTTACCTTGACTTTCAAAAGGCTTTTGACCAAGTCCCTCACCAAAGGCTCCTAAATAAGCTCTTCGGCCATGGAATCAGGGGACAGGTCTTGTCCTGGATTGGAACCTGGCTAAACTGTAGGAAACAAAGGGTGGTAATAAACGGACATTTCTCTGGGTGGAAAGAGGTGAGAAGTGGCGTACCCCAAGGTTCAGTTTTGGGTCCGTTACTTTTTAATTTATTCATTAATGACCTGGATGTAGGAGTAATTTCTGAGGTAGCAAAGTTTGCAGACGACACTAAATTGTTCAGGGTAGTTAAAAATGAAACTGATTGTAAAGAGCTCCAGAAAGATCTCTCGAAATTGAGTGAATGGGCAACAAAGTGGCAAATGCATTTTAACCTAAACAAGTGTAAAGTCATGCACATCGGGGCAAAGAACCCCAAATACACTTATCAACTGATGGGGTCAAAGCTTTCTGAGACAAACCAGGAAAGGGATCTTGGGGTTTTGATGGACAGCTCAATGAAGATGTCGACCCAGTGCAGCAGCAGCGAAAAAAGCAAATTCTATGCTAGGCATGATCAGGAAGGAATCGAAAATAGGTCGGCAAATGTTGTATTGCCTCTCTACAAATCTATGGTGAGGCCACATCTGGAGTACTGTGTACAATTCTGGTCTCCGCACCTCAAGAAGGATATAACGGAACTGGAAAAGGTACAGAAAAGGGCAACAAGAATGATCCAAGGGATGGAGCGGCTCCTTACGAAACCAGGTTGCAACGCCTTGGTCTTTTCAGCCTTGAAAAGACGGCGTTAAGAGGTGACTTGATCGAAGTGTATAAAATCATGCATGGGATAGAAAAGGTGAACAAAGAAAAATATTTTCTCTGTCACACAACACTAGGACTAGGGGGCACTCCCTGAAGCTCCAAGGCAGGAAAATTAGGACTAATAAAGGGAAATATTTCTTCACCCAGAGGGTCATTGGGTTATGGAACTCACTTCCAGAGGAGGTTGTGACAGCGGTCAGCCTGGACAGCTTCAAGGCAGGATTAGACAGATTCATGGAGACCAAGGGAATCGGTAGCTACTGAAATGGACATCCCAGTGCCACCTCTGTGTTGATGGAGGCAGGCAGGATTTTCCCCGGGTACTGGTTGTGGGGGTCGGGAGCAGGTGAGGGTCTTGCCCTCCCTTCTGCTCGAGATCCCCGTGTACAACTGGGGGCCACTGTGTGACACAGAATGCTGGACTAGATGGGCCGAGGCCCGATTCAGCATGGCTCTTCTTATGTTCTTATGTTCTTATTATTGTTATTTTCGTGATGTGTATTTATACCAGGGGTCGGGAACCTATGGCTCGCGAGCCAGGTGTGGCTCTTTTGATGATTGCATCTGGCTCGCAGATTTCGGCTTTTCAGGTAAGACCAATGCTGGAGCAATCCCCAAACTATACGGGCAAGAAAGCAGCGTGTAAATAAAGCCCTACAATGCTCCCAGGCACCGCGGGAAGGCAGAGAGGAACGGAGTTCACGTGAGGCTGCTGCGGAGGACCAAAGCAATCAATCGCCGAATGGGGGTTGGAGGGACGCCTAGGCAAGCGTTCTTCCAACCCCCATTCGGCGATTGATTGCTCGCCCCTCCCAGCAGCCTCTCACGTGAACTCCGCTCCTCTCTGCCTTCCCGCGGAGCCTGGGAGCGTTGAATACGCCACGCTGCCCCCTCGGATCAAAATGGCGGCAGAAGCCGCTGTGTAGAAGAAAAAGTGAGTGTTCAGCAGGAGAGGGAAGAAAGGGCGCGAAGGGGGAGGGGGACGAAGAGGTCTCTGTCGAAAGCTGGCATGGGCAAACTCGGACCTTCCAGGTGTTTTGGACTCCAACTCCCACCATTCCCAGCAGCCTCAGGCCCTTCTCCTTTCCCCCCCTCAGCCACTTAAGCAGGAAAGGGCCTCGGGCTGTAAGGAATGGTGGGAGTTGGAGTCCAAAGCACCCAGAGGGCCGAGGTTTTCCCATGCCTGTTTTAGGGACCTTAAAGTGGTGAGCCTCCTTCCAACATTGGGATTCTGGAGAGAAAACAAACAACAACATCACATAACATTGTTTGAGTCCACAGTGCTCTCTGGGTGTAGGTGAACTACAACTTCCAAACTCAAGGTCGATTCCCAAGCAAACCCTTTCAGTACTTTCTGTTGGTCATGAGAGTTCAATGTGCCAAGTTTGGTTCAATTCCATTGTTGCAAGAGTTCAGGATGCTCTTTGATTGTGTGTTAACTATAGATCCCAGGAACTGTAACTCCCAAATGTCAAGGTCTATTTCCCCTGAACTCCATCTGTGTTCACATTTGGGCATATTGAGTATTCATGCCAAGTTTGGTCCTGATCCAACATTGTTTGAGTCCACAGTGCTCTCTGGATGTCGGTGAACTACAACTCCAAAACTCAAGGTCAATGCCCACCAAACTCTTATAGTATTTTCTCTTGGTTGTGGGAGTTCTGTGTGGGAAGTTTGTGTCTTTCTGCCATTCCTGCCAGGATATCTATGTTGAGTTCATCGAAACAGGCCCAGGTTTCACACTGAGTGTATAAATACATTTAAGAACATATTAACTATATGTATTACTGTGTTAGAGTGTCATGTTGTGTCGTTTTGGGTTAGTATTCGTATGTTTTGTGTGTGTGTGTCTTTCTGCCATTCCTGCCAGGATATCTATGTTGTGTTCATCGAAGCAGGCCCAGGTTTCACACTGAGTGTATAAATACATTTATAAACATATTAACTATACGTATGACTGTGTTCGAGTGTCATTTTGTGTCATTTTGGTTGGTGGTGTGCCCCAGGATTTTGCAAATGTAAAAAATGGGCCGCGGCTCAAAAAAGGTGGAAAAACACTGATGTAAGCAACCCAGAAAATTTTCCGGAAAATTTCCGAAGCTAATCAGATTTAAAGTGCCAGCGCCCGGAAGGAGTGGGTTGGCCTGGATGCCCTCTGAGGATCCCATCCAACTATAGGCTTCTATCTCTCTCTCTCCCCCTCCCCCTCACTCACCAATAGCCCTCCTTCTTCAGGTGCCGCATGTGGTCCTTGTAGAGGACGAAGCTGATCTCCGCCTTGACCTTCTCCCCTTCCTCAATGGGATCCACCAGCAGGAAGTCGCCTGAGCGGGAAAGAGGGAACACCCCAAAGGTCAAGGGGACGGGCACAGCGGGGACGGGGGCCTGTCGCTGGGAGGAAGGAGCGGCTCTCACCTCTCTTGATCCAAATGTTCTTCCGGAACTTGGTGGGCATGCTGGCAAGGAACCGGGTCCCTTCGGGGGTCTCCACCTCATGGAGGTTGTTGCCGGGGGTGCCCAAGACCTGGAAGGGAGGGGAACGGGTTGGACTGGGGGGCCCTTGGGGGCCCCTCCCAACTCTAGATAGATCTCTTAGAAGCTTGGACTGGGTGGCTCTTGGAGGTCCCTTCCTACTTTATCAATCGATCAATCTACTAGTCTATCAATCGATCCCTATCTATCTATTTATCTTATCTATATCAATCTACCTATTTTCTCTTAGAGGGTTGGACTAGATGGCCTTTGGGGGTCTCTCCCAACTCTCAGATTCTATCTATCTATTTTATCGATCGATCGATCGACCTATCTTCTCTTAGAGCAGACCTGGGCAACCTACGGCCCGCGGGCCGGATGCGGGCCGGCAGCCAATTCTGTCCGGCCCGGGGAGAAGGGCATCAGGGGGCGGGGCCAAGAGGAAGGGGTGCCACTGCCGCCATCCCGTTGCGGGCTATGGGGCCTGCGTCGGCAGACAGCCTGCCGCTCCAGAGAACAATCGGAGGAGTGGCAGCTTTGGAGCGCCTGCCATCCCGGGACGCGATTCGGGCCTGCAGCGGGAGCTGTCGGCGACCTGGGCGGCTGATCGCCCTGGCGACCCGGAAGACTTGATCGCCTTCTGGGTCACCAACCAGGTCGCCGACTGCTCCTGCTGCAGGCCCGGATTGCCTCCCGGGATTGCAGGCGCTCCAAAGCCGGGATGGCAGGCACCCCATAGCAGGGCGATCAGTTAGGGAACGGCAGGGGGCGAGAGCGGGAGGAGGCCTGCAGCCTCCGATCGTCTGCTGCTCTGCTCTGTTCTGCTGCGGCGGCGGTAGCTGGGTCCGCTTTGCCACCCTCTGGGCCGGGTCCATTGGGCCTTTCCATCTTGGGATCCTTCCTCTCTCGAGGGTGTCAGCCTCCATCTTGGTTCGCACCTTGTTTTCTTGAATTTCATTTTATTTTATTTTAGTGGTTTTTATTATTATTTTATAATAATTTTATTATAATATAATGTTATATTATATTATAATTTCAATATATTATGATGTCTATATATATATACTATAATATAATAATTATGATATTAATACTAATCATATATGAATATTTCTTGATATATTAATGTTAATATTAATGATGTGTAATATATAGTAAATATAGTAAATAAATAAATAAATAATGCAGATTTGAATGTAGTTCCGCCTTTAGGTGCGGCCCTCCATCATATTTTTTGGCTCTCGTGTGGCCCCTTGGGAAAAATAATTGCCCCCCCCTGTCTTAGAGGGTTGGACTGGGTGACCCTTAGGGGTGTCTTCCAACTCTGGGATTCTATCTATCTCTCTCTCTCTCTCTCTCTCTCTCTCTCTAGCTATCTATCTATCGAACTATCTATCTATAGATTAAAAGACTCCTAGAGTTGGAAGGGACCCCTAAGGGCCATCCAGTCCAACCCCTAAGGTAGGTAGATAGATAGATCTCTTAGGGTTTGGACTGGACGGCCCTTGGGGATCCCAATTCTAGGAGTCTTTTAATCTATATATCCATACCTACCTACCTACCACATATATCTATTTTCTCTAGAGCAGGGCTGTCCAATATTGGAATATTTTTCGGAATATTTTTTTTTCGCGGCGGGGGTGTGGGGCAGGGCAGGAGGAGGAGCAGGCTCCTTCCTCCCCCCTCCTACTTCCTCCCTCCCTCCCCCCTCCCTCCCTCCTTCTTTCTCTCTTTCCCCTTTCATTCCTTCCCCCTTCCACCACCTGAAGGAAAGAGGGAAGGAGAGAGAGAGTACAGTGAGAGGGGGTGGCCAGAGCGAAAAGGGCGGGGCCGAGTTCGAGCAGCGGGGGGTGCTCATTCATTCCCTTTCCGGCTTCCTCCTCTCCTGAGGCTCCGTGCCAAGTTTGGTCCTGATCCATCATTATTTGAGTCCACAGTGCTCTCTGGATGTAGAACTACAACTCCCAAACTCAAGGTTCAGTACTTTCTGTTGCTCTCAGGAGAGTTTAGGTTTGATTCAACATGGCTGGGCAGAGCCGGAGAGGGGGCGGAGCTGGGGTGGAGCCGGGGAGGGGGCGGAGCCGGGGGCAGAGGCAGACCCTTCGGCCCCCCAGGTCATCAGTAACTGGAATTCCGGCCACAGGTCCGGTAGAAGTTGGACAGCCCTGCTCTAGAGGATTGGACTGGGTGGCCTTTGGGGTCCCTTCCTACTCTAGGATTCTATTAATCTATCTACCCCTATCTATCTGTCTGTCTGTCTATCTCAGGGCTGTCCAACTTCTTCTGACCCAAGGGCCGGAAGAAGTGTCACTGATCACCTGGGGGTCCGTAGGTGATCAGTGAGCAGGGGGCGGGGCCGCTCGCTCACGTAGCCCCTCCTCCTCCCCGGGCGCCGCTGCTCGGTTCCCGGGCGGCGGCGCGAGCGGGGAGAAGGAGGAGGGGCTGCGGAGGAAGAAGACAGCCGGCTCCCCACCCTTCCTAGCAGTAGCGGCGCCAGCGCGGCGCGTCACACTAGGCCTCTGACGCGCCGCCCTTGGCGCCGCCTACTGCTCCTTTTCCCCCCTCCTAGGAAGGGCGGCGCGGAGAGGGGGACGGAGGGGGGCGGTGCAGGGAGGAGGAGCTGGCTCCCTTCCTTCTCCCTCCCCCCCCCCCCCCGGCCGCCATTTTTTTAAAAAAAATATTTTTTTTAATATGTTTTTTTTAGAAAAATCTTTCAGGAGGGTAGCGGGGGCCGTGTCCAACAGGCTGGGGGGGGGCGTATGTGGCCCACGGGCCGGCTGTTGCCCGGCCCTGGTCTATCTTATCTATCCCAGCCATGTATCTATTTATCCATTTATCCATCCATCTATCCCACCCATGTATCTATCCATCCACCTACCTACCTACTATATTTATCTATTTTCTCTTTGAGGGTTGGACTGAATGGCCTTTGAGGTCTCTTTCTACTCTAGGATTCTGTCTGTCTGTCTGTCTCTCTCTTAAGAGGGTTGGACTAGATGGCCTTTGGAGGTCTCTTCCAGCCCTCGGCTTCCTCACCCGAACGACCTGCTGCCCCTCGGAAGGCACCACGTATTCCTCCAGGACCTCCTTCACCACGTGCTTGCGCTTGGTGGCCTGCGACATGCTCCTCTCGTAGTAGTTCAGGGTCAGAGTCCGCCTGTAGAGTCTGCGTCCGGTCCAAGGAGTTGTTTGCCGAGTGCGACCGCGATCTCAGAAGCTGCAAGGGAGAGGGAGGCTGGCCAGTCGCACAACACAACTGCTCTGAAGAGATCTCAATAGCAGCAGCATCGCCTTCTCCGTCCCTCTCGCCATGGAGGAAGCGGGCTTGCGGCGCCTGGGGAGGCTCTTCCGGCACCGCAGTGAGTCGGAGGACTCCCGAGGCGGACTCGCTGCCGTCTCCGTGCCCTTCCCTGGCGCCGGAGCCGCGACGAGAACTCGCCGCACCCCCCGTTCAGCGCCTCGGAGCCCAGCACACCCACCAACAGGTATGAAGGCTCATCACATTCATTCTACGCCAGGCCTGGGCCAACTTAGGTCCTCAGAGGTTTTGGACTTCAACTCCCAGCATTCCTAACAGCCTCAGGCCCTTTCCTTTTCTCCCTCAGCTGCTTAAGCGGCTGAATTACCAGTACTTTCTGTTGGTAATGAGAGTTCAATAGGCCAAGTTTGGTTCAATTCCATTGTTGCAAGAGTTCAGGATGCTCTTTGATTGGGTGTTAACTATAAATCCCAGAAACCGTAACTCCCAAATGTCAAGGTCTATTTTCCCCAAACTCCATCTGTGTTCACATTTGGGCATATTGAGTATTCATGCCAAGTTTGGTCCTGATCCAACATTGTTTGAGTCCACAGTGCTCTCTGGATGTAGGTGAACTACAACTTCCAAACTCAAGGTCAATTCCCAAGCAAACCCTTTCAGTACTTTCTGTTGGTAATGAGAGTTCAATATGCCAAGTTTGGTTCAATTCCAATGTTGGGGGAGGGGAGGGGAAGGGGGAGGAAGAGGTCTCCTGTCGAAAGCTGGCATGGGCAAACTTTGACCCTCCAGGTGTTCTGGACTCCCACCACTTTTCCTTTCCCCCCCCCCTCAGCCACTTAAGCAGGAAAGGGCCTCAGGCTGTGAGGAATGGTGGGAGTTGGAGTCCAAAGCACCCAGAGGGCCGAAGTTTTCCCATGCCTGTTTGAGGGACCTTCAAGTGGAGAGCCTCCTCCCAACATTGTGATTCTGGAGAGAAAAGAAACAACAACATAACATCACATTGTTTGAGTCCACAGTGCTCTCTGGGTGTAGGTGAACTACAACTCCCAAACTCAAGGTCAATTCCCAAGCAAACCCTTTCAGTACTTTCTGTTGGTAATGAGAGTTCAATATGTCAAGTTTGGTTCAATTCCATTGTTGCAAGAGTTCAGGATGCTCTTTGATTGGGTATTAACTATAACTCCCAGAAACTGTAACTCCCAAATGTCAAGGTCTATTTTCCTTTCCCCCCCTCAGCCACTTAAGCAGGAAAGGGCCTCAGGCTGTGAGGAATGGTGGGAGTCGGAGTCCAAAGCACCCAGAGGGCCGGAGTTTTCCCATGCCTGTTTGAGGGACCTTAAAGTGGTGAGCCTCCTCCCAACATTGCGATTCTGGGTAGAAAGCAAACAACAACATAACAACATTGTTTGAGTCCACAGTGCTCTCTGGGTGTAGGTGAACTACAACTTCCAAACTCAAGGTCAATTCCCAAGCAAACCCTTTCAGTACTTTCTGTTGGTAATGAGAGTTCAATAGGCCAAGTTTGGTTCAATTCCATTGTTGCAAGAGTTCAGGATGCTCTTTGATTGGGTATTAACTATAACTCCCAGAAACTGTGACTCCCAAATGTCAAGGTCTATTTTCTATGTTCACATTTGGGCATATTGAGTATTCATGCCAAGTTTGGTCCTGATCCAACATTGTTTGAGTCCACCGTGCTCTCTGGATATAGGTGAACTACAACTCCAAAACCCAAGGTCAATGCCCACCAAACTCTTATAGTATTTCCTCTTGGTTATGGGAGTTCTGTGTGGGAAGTTTGTGTCTGTCTGCCATTCCTGCCAGGAGATCTATGTTGTGTTCATCGAAACAGGCCCAGGTTTCACACTGAGTGTATAAATACATTTTAAAACATATTAACTATACGTATGACTGTGTTAGAGTGTCGTTTGGTGTCATTTTGGTTGGTGGTGTGCCCCAGGATTTGGGAAATGTAAAAAATGTGCTGCAAAAGGTTGGGAAACACTGGCCTAGATGACCTCTGGGGTTCCTTCTAGCGCTATAGGACCCCATTCAATCTATTCCGAGGCTCCATTGAAAGGGAACAGACCTGTTTCCAGGGACAGTCGAGGTCATCCGAGTTCAAGGATTGTGGATCAGTGCTGATTTCACTCCTTGGTACATTCACAGTTCGGGAAAAGCTGGAGGGAATATTTGCATATATTCAATAATAATAGTGTCATGGTTGAGAGTCCATGTGGCTTATTATTATTATTATTGCCCTGCTTTATTTCTCCAAAGCAGCTGAACAATTAAAAATACATGAACATGCAAGCATTAAAACAGGATTAAATATAAACAATATTAAGAAATTTACATAGAAGAATAGGAGGAAGAAGAAAATCTGGAAATATTGACTAAAATAGATTAAATATATTATTAATAATTGTTTGTGAAAATCTGGAAACATTCAATTAAAATACATTTAAAATTATTATTATTATGTGAAAAAACCTGGAATTATTCAATTAAAATATTTTTAATATTATTAATGATAATGATTGTGCAAAAAATCTGGAAATATTCAATTAAAATATATGTAAATGTATTATTATATGAAAAAAATCTGGAAATATTCAATTAAAATATATGTAAATGTATTATTATATGAAAAAAAATCTGGAAACATTCAATTAAAATATATGTAAAAAAAAATCTGGAAACATTCAATTAAAATATATGTAAATGTATTATTATATGAAAAAAAATCTGGAAACATTCAATTAAAATATATGTAAATGTATTATTATATGAAAAAAATCTGAAAATATTCAATTAAAATATATGTAAATGTATTATTATATGAAAAAAAATCTGAAAACATTCAATTAAAATATATGTAAATGTATTATTATATGAAAAATCTGAAATATTCAATTAAAATATATTTAAATGTATTATTATATGAAAAAAATCTGGAAACATTCAATTAAAATATATGTAAATGTATTATTATATGAAAAAAAATCTGGAAACATTCAATTAAAATATATGTAAATGTATTATTATATGAAAAAAATCTGAAAATATTCAATTAAAAATCTGAAAATATTCAATTAAAATATATGTAAATGTATTATTATATGAAAAAAAATCTGGAAATATTCAATTAAAATATATGTAAATGTATTATTATATGAAAAAATCTGAAATATTCAATTAAAATATATGTAAATGTATTATTATATGAAAAAATCTGAAAATATTCAATTAAAAATATGTAAATGTATTATTATATGAAAAAATCTGAAAATATTCAATTAAAATATATGTAAATGTATTATTATATGAAAAATCTGGAAACATTCAATTAAAATATATGTAAATGTATTATTATATGAAAAAAAATCTGAAAATATTCAATTAAAAATATATGTAAAATGTATTATTATATGAAAAAAAATCTGGAAATATTCAATTAAAATATATGTAAATGTATTATTATATGAAAAATCTGAAAATATTCAATTTAAAATATTTTTAATATTAATAATGATAATTGTGGAAAAAAATCTGGAAATATTCAATTAAAATATATGTAAATTTATTATTATGTGAAAAAATCTGGAAATATTCAATTAAAATATATTTTTATTATTATGTGAAAAACTGAATTATTCAATTAATTTTTTTAATATTAATAATGATAATAATTGTGCAAAAATCTGAAAATATTCAATTAAAATACATGTAAATGTATTATTATATGAAAAAAATCTGAAAATATTCAATTAAAATATATGTAAATGTATTATTATATGAAAAAAATCTGAAAATATTCAATTAAAATATATGTAAATGTATTATTATATGAAAAAAATCTGGAAATATTCAATTAAAATATATGTAAATGTATTATTATATGAAAAATCTGGAAATATTCAATTAAAATATATGTAAATGTATTATTATATGAAAAAAATCTGAAAATATTCAATTAAAATATATGTAAATGTATTATTATATGAAAAATCTGAAAATATTCAATTAAAATATATGTAAATGTATTATTATATGAAAAATCTGGAAACATTCAATTAAAATATATGTAAATGTATTATTATATGAAAAAATCTGAAAATATTCAATTAAAATATATGTAAATGTATTATTATATGAAAAAAATCTGGAAATATTCAATTAAAATATATGTAAATGTATTATTATATGAAAAAAATCTGAAAATATTCAATTTAAAATATTTTTAATATTAATAATGATAATTGTGGAAAAAATCTGGAAATATTCAATTAAAATATATGTAAATTTATTATTATGTGAAAAAATCTGGAAATATTCAATTAAGATATATGTAAATGTATTATTATATGAAAAAAATCTGGAAACATTTAATTAAAATATATTTTTTATTATTATGTGAAAAACTGGAATTATTCAATTAATTTTTTTAATATTAATAATGATAATAATTGTGCAAAAATCTGAAAATATTCAATTAAAATACATGTAAATGTATTATTATATGGGAAAAATCTGAAAATATTCAATTAAAATATATGTAAATGTATTATTATATGAAAAAAATCTGTAAACATTAAATTAAAATATATTTAAAATTATTGTGTGAAAAACCTGGAATTATTCAATTAAATATTGGTTACATCCCGAATAGACTACTGCAACGCTCTCTACCTGGGGCTGCCCCTGAAGATTGCTCGGAATCTGCACTTAGTCCAACGATCGGCAGCCAGGTCACTGAGGGGAGCGGGGCACAGGGAGCGCACAACCCACTTCCTGCGCCAGCTCCACCGGCTGCCCATTAGCTTCCGGGCACAATTCAAAGTGCTGGTCTTAACCTACAAAACCCTCTACGGTTCTGGCCCAGTCCAAATGGATTCTCCCCTAGGAGCCACCAAGGACGTGAAGATCCTCCGGGGAGGCCCTGCTCTCGGTCCCGCCGGCTTCGCAAGCGCGGCTGGTGGGGACGAGAGACGGGGCCTCCTCTGTGGCGGCCCCTCGGCTGTGGAACTCCCTCCCAAGCGATGCCAGGCCTGCCCCCCCCCCTGTTGTTTTTTGGGAGGCGGGTGAAGGCCTGGACGGGGAACAGGCCGAGATGGCTACTATCTGAAGAATGAGAGTATTCCAAGCCAACAGGAGGGGCCTCCCTCGCTCTCCTGAACCCAAAAGGGGGTTCCTGAGCATGTGCAGAGTGCTTCCCTCCGGGCAGAGTGTGGGATTCCCCCCAGGGGCCTTCAGGAGAGGCCGGACCTGCTGTGGGCCCCTCCCCCCGCCTCCTTCTCCCCCGGTCAGCTCCCCGCGCGGAGCTGACCTGAGTGGGACGGGCGCCTTCCTCTCCCCTTCGCCAAGCACGAGAAGCGGGCACTTCCTGCTTCCGGCGTGGAGGGAACCACACTTCCGGTCCAGTCCCGATAAAGGTTCCTACCTGCTACACTCGCCCCCGCCGGAAGGTTCCGCCCTTCAAAGGTTCCGCCCTTCTCTCCATATGCACTCATGATTTAGATTCAGGTTAAGGTTTAGGGTTAGATTAGATTTAGATTAGATTAAGATTTAGATTAATATTACATTTAGATTAGATTGAGATTAGATAAAGATTAGATTTAGATTAAATTTAGATTAAGATGAGATATAGATTAAGATTAGATTTAGATTGAGATTAAGATTAGATTTAGATTAATTTAGATTAAGATTAGATTTAGATTAATTTAGATTAAGATGAGATATAGATTAAGATTTAGATTGAGATTAAAGATTAGATTTAGATTAATTTAGATTAAGATTAGATTTAGATTAATTTAGATTAAGATGAGATATAGATTAAGATTTAGATTGAGATTAAGATTAGATTTAGATTAATTTAGATTAAGATTAGATTTAGATTAATTTAGATTAAGATGAGATATAGATTAAGATTTAGATTGAGATTAAAGATTAGATTTAGATTAATTTAGATTAAGATTAGATTTAGATTAAGATTAGATTTAGATTAAATTTAGATTAAGATTAGATTTAGATTAATTTAGATTAAGATTAGATTTAGATTAATTTAGATTAAGATGAGATATAGATTAAGATTTAGATTGAGATTAAAGATTAGATTTAGATTCATGTAGATTAAGATGAGATTTACATTAAGATTAGATTTAGATTAAGATTTAGATTGAGATTAAAGATTAGATTTAGATTAATTTAGATTAAGATTAGATTTAGATTAATTTAGATTAAGATGAGATATAGATTAAGATTTAGATTGAGATTAAAGATTAGATTTAGATTAATTTAGATTAAGATGAGATTTACATTAAGATTAGATTTAGATTAAATTTAGATTAAGATTAGATTAAGATTTAATTTAGATTAAGATTAGATTTAGATTAATTTAGATTAAGATGAGATATAGATTAAGATTTAGATTGAGATTAAAGATTAGATTTAGATTAATTTAGATTAAGATTAGATTTACATTAAGATTAGATTTAGATTAAGATTTAGATTGAGATTAGATTAAGATTAGATTTAAATTTAATTAAGATTAGATTTAGATTAAGATTCGATTAAGATTTGGATTAAGACTAGATAGGTCAACCAGGGTGGATTGGCGCTGCTTGTGTTATTGGACCTCACAGCAGCGTTTGACACTGTCGATTATGATCTTTGGACACGCCGCCTGGCTGCGGCAGGAGTGGGGGGGGGGGAAGGGGCAGCTCTGGATTGGCTGTCCTCTTTTCTCCACAACCAGAGGCAGCGAGTGGCGAGGGGCAAGTGGGTCTCCGGGGGGTCCTCCCTCAGTTGTGGGGTCCCCCAGGCTATTCTTTCCCTATTATTTAACATCTATACGCAAACCCTTGCTCAGCTGGTGTGTAGCTTTTTGGGCTTGAGTACCATTAGTACA